>CM062820.1:648186296-648244224 GCA_031772625.1 Pinus tabuliformis
ACTTTCTCTAGACTCCCTTATAGGAAATCATCCATTCCCCTAATATGCATGCTATTGTTGTTTTTTTGATAACTTGTTTTCCCATGTATGATGATTGTGTTTTAAGAGACATAGTTGGAAACATATTTGTATCAACTGTAATATATTTTGGGGCTACTTTGTACAATTATATATTTTAGATTTTTGTATTTGGAGTTCTTAGTTGCCTACAAGGCCAACAACTGACAATATAAATTATTCATACTTATGATAGTTGTGTCACTCTAAATCCTTAGGATATATCTTTGAGTTGTGCCATGTTTAAAACATATTGCCTTGATCTTCCCATTTGTCCCCCCGGATATTAGAGAAAGCGAATTCCACAACTCCTTGCAATGTTTGGACTACACAATGCTTTGGATTTCGACACTCATTATTTTATGTGAGTTAATGAGATTGTAGGAGTCTATGATCCTCGAGGCAAAGGATAAATTCAACTTCAAAACAAATATGGAGTACCTATGTTAAATAGAGTTATATCCTCAGTTAAGGAATTAAGGTTATACTCTAATCCATGTTAATGGATTAGGGTATTGGATGCCACATGATCCTATATATTGTATTATAAACAATAAATTTTATTGATGATAAAATTTAGAGGTGTGACTCTCAACAGTTTGTCGCTTTTCCTAGTTTTGGTTTAGAAGGTATTTTTTTTTGTATATGTGTGACTGCCATTGTTTACTTTTCTAATTATTAATAATTTGTGTGTGCATTGTGTTGCTACAAAAAGTTTTAAAACTTACAAGGATTGCATGTCGGTTGACTCCAAGGGTTAAGTCTTTGATTGTATTATATAGTTTTG
Source organism: Pinus tabuliformis (assembly GCA_031772625.1). Taxonomy (NCBI): domain Eukaryota; kingdom Viridiplantae; phylum Streptophyta; class Pinopsida; order Pinales; family Pinaceae; genus Pinus; species Pinus tabuliformis. Next base: position 648,187,141 of record CM062820.1, read on the forward strand.
AACGTAAACTCCTCTTGCCATGATTCTTCAATGGGAATTAAAGGATGATATTATTGTTTGTAGGGTTGGAAATTTCAAACAAGGGGTGTACTACGTGATGAATACTCTTGATTCTTCTACTTTTTCTGGAAAATATGCTTGTTTCTTCTTCTAAGTGATGGTGCAAGCTAAATCTCCGAATTATTCTCATCATTTCCCTTCTTCAATCAACCATAAGAAGGATGAGGTGCTATCAAGTTTTCGCCTTCATTTTCTGCTGTTATTCCTTTTTATGAGTAGGCCAATTTTTCCATGTCCTTCACCTAATAAAATTGATCTCCATAGTCAAGGTATTTTCCCCTCTAACATAGAAATCTAGGCCTTCATGCTTTACCCTCAGTGTAGCTACAATGGGGCTTATGATTCCTTATCTTCTCTTTCCTAGCTCTTATTTATAATAACCCATATTCCTTAATACTTTGGAACCAATTCCTCTGGTAGACTTTTCAAAATCACTCAATTATTGTTGAGAAAGGTCTAAGGTAAGCTTACTAGAGTTATCTTGGTCATGGTGCTAGCCTCAATAATCATAAGGAAATTTTCTATGCTTCCTAATGCTCTTATGCAATTTCCAATATCATTGTTAAAGGGTCCTCCTTCTCTACAAAATCTTCTTGTAAATAATTCTTCATTTGAGTGAGCTTTCCCTCTTACTATGTATTCATCTTAATGATGTTCTCTCCCATGTGTAGAAGCCAAACTTTTCTCTTGTCCCTGTAACAACCTTGAGTTAAAAATCCATGTAATAAAGTTAATAAAGGCCAAATAAGACCAAGGTCATGGGACACATATTCCAAGTTGAATGTTGGGAAAAACATCCTAGTGGGTATTCATTTGGATTATTATGGCTAAAGGAAATTGGAAAAGGAAATGGAAAAGGCTTTGAAAAGGAAAAGAGGTAATTATTGACATTTTATTTATGAAAATAAAGGAAATTAGGAGAAAAGGAAGGTGAGAAGTCACATGTTACATGTGAGGAGGAAACTAAATGAAAATAATGGAAAATTGAAGAAATGAGAGGCCTCAATGATAAAATGGCTTCTGAGGGTCAGTACACAACTTTTGTCAATTCAGTTTTGGAGCTCTCTCTCTATTATCTCTCTCATACTCTTTCACACTTAGAGAATTCTTGGAGCACTCTAGCATTGGGGGAAGGAAGCTAAGGAAGGACAAAGATGGCAAAGGGAAGAAAATATCAAGCAAGCAAGAGTTGGATAAAGCGGCTACAACGAGATTACTTGCAGGTATCGAATTGCATGTATGATTTCCTCGCTAGTTTTTGTATATGCATGTGTGCATTTGGTTCTCTTGTTGTCATTGGCATGGGTTTTTCCAGGTGAGACAATGGTTTCCAGCCTTGTCTTGCCATTTCCAGATAACCATGGTGTGATGGGGTTTCTCTTACTTAGTTGAGATAGGTTTCCGAATGGTTTTGAAATTGAGTGAGGTGGTCTCAAGAGGAAACAAAAGGCCTAGGAATCCCTGGACCGATGAAGGTGGGATTGCGATAAAGCCTAATTGTGTATACCCTCATTGGGCCTAGGAATCCTCGACAGATGAATAGCGGGATATATGGTAAATCCTAGAGGGTGAAGACGAACAAATTCCTCATGGTTTAGGTGAAGATATCCGGAGGCATCCATGATTGTATAGGCCTAGTGATCCTTGGACTGGTATTTGGTGGGATTGCGGTAAATCCTGGTAGTGTATGTTTCTTATTTGGGCCTAAGAATCCCTTGGCGGGATTGCGGTAAATCTTGGTTGTATAGATGAGGGCTTGAGCCTATGAATCCCTTGGTGGATTGTGGTAAATCCTAAGTAAGCCCTGGTTGTTTTGTTGTAAGTCCCATATTCATGCTTGGAATATGGACAAGGATGATTGGTTGAAAGAAAGATTTGGTTCAACCCAATCTATGGTTGGGTGAAACATGGAAGTCTCTAACTTTGTTGCATTTTGCATATGTTAATAAGAGCACTTTTCCTCTTGTGTATAATGCGTAAATGTGTTTTTTATTATGTGTTTATAATGGTTGTTCTGTCATTGTTGATCTGTTGGTTATAAGCATGGTTTATGACAGACTTGCATTATGGCTCTCATCTTGTTTTGTTTCATAAATGAATGTTAATGAATGTATGAACTAATGGATGATATTGTAGCAATTATGAGAGGGCATCAGACCTTCTTGACAATTATCAGATAAGTATGAAGTCCCTATACTCAGACGTGTTTATATGACTTGTAGATTACATGTTCATGATGTGTTTGACGGAATGCATATCATTGCTAGGCCTTGGTAGGTCAGGCCCCTGTTTAAATTTTGAATTAGAGGCCTTATAATCTTGTTATTTACCATTTCTAAAAGTTTCATCAAGTTTTGGGCAGAGGCCTGAGTCCTATCCATAAAAAAGTGGCTCAGAATTCAGGGTCACTGGGACAGAACTGCCTGAAAAAGGTTTCAGTCGCATGGACTCCTTGTTGTGGTAGCAACTTGAGGGTTATATTCACTTGGAGGGATTTTCATGGGTGCATGTGAGGGTCTAGTTCAGTCAGAAAGTAGGTTAACTCAAGGGTTTGGCACTTGGAGTGGTTGGTTAGCCCCTGGGGGTCCTATAGCTCCTGAGGAAGGTAAGTTTGGTTTTGGTTGTCAATTCCACTTCCTTAAATGTACTTCGTGAGTTGAATCATATCATAGTAACTATTCGTCACATGTTTACCCTGGTGGAACAGTTAGCTTGGGTAAATGTGAGAGGAGGGTGTTACAATCCCAATCTACCATGACAATTATGAAGGAGTCTTGGAAATTATCAAATTTCTTGTGTTGCATTGGCAGTAGTCTCATTGATCTCTCAAGTTTATTCTCATGTGTTACCATCCTCAACTAAACATCTATACCTACATCTTCAAGTGCTTATTCTCCTATTGAAACCAGTCATTTCCAGTCCTTAAGTCTTCCAAATTTTCTCTATTTTTCTCTACTTATGCTAAGTTTGTGCTCTCTTCAAATTGCCAATAACTACGTCATAATCAAAATTTCCATTTCTCTCTTACCAATATGATTTGTAATGGAGATATATCCCACTTGCTTCACCAACATGGATACTGTGTAGAAGTTTATTTCTAGAATATGTCTATGTGTTCCTTTAATTTATACAAAGATCCTTACCCTATGAATTGAGTCTAATGCCTCTAATCTAGATTGGTTCACTTCATAGTTTTGAAATGAATTTAGGGCTTTCTTTGCTAATTATTAGTAAATAAAAGAATAGTTATATTTATGAGATGAATTACTTGTTGGCTACTTGCATATGGTGGCCAACAGTTTTTCTCTATCTTCATATCTTGTTTCAAGACTTCACTAGTTTGAGTGCTATGGAAAACCAAGGCCAATTCACAACAATTCAGCAACCCACTCATCAATATGGTTATGTGCATGTATAGTTCTATGCTTCAATCTAGAATGATAAACATATGTTAGCATAGTTTGCTCTCTAATGCTTGTGTAAATTGGAATTGAAACAACTAATCATTGCTTTCTTTATGAAAAGAAGATGATTCTCAAGATTTTGAAAAATTTCCTACCATGTGATTACGATGCAAATCAAAAAGAATATTATGCATTGAAAGAAGTACCATTTTCTCATGTATTCAATTTTTACCCAAAAATATTTATCTTTTTAATTGAAACCCTTGCAAATGAGTTTAGAAACATGCACAACATAAATGGGATCTAGGTTTATTCATCTTTCATCAAAAGTAACTCAATTGAAATTGAGTCCAAAGCCTCTATTCTAGATTGGTTCACTTCATAGTTTTAAAATGAATTTAGGGCTTTCTTTGCTAATTATTAGTAAATAAAAGAATGGTTATTTTTCTATGATGAGTTACTTGTAGGTTACTTAGCTATGGTGGCCAACAATTTTTCTCTATCTTCATATCTTGTTTCAAGTCTTCACTAGTTTGAGTGCTATGGAAAGCCAAGGCTAATTCACAACAATTGAGCAGCCCACTCATCAATATGGTTATGTGCACGTATAGTTCTATGCTTCAATATAGAATGATAAACATATGTTAGCTCAGTTTGCTCTCAAATTCTTGTGTAAATTGGAACTAAAACAACTAATCATTGCTTTCTTTATGAAAATGAGATGATGCTCAATATTTTGAAAATTTTCCTACCATGTGATTACGATGAAAATTACAAATAATATCATGCATTGGAAGAAGTACCATTTTCTAGTGTATTCAATTTTTACCCATAAATATTTATCTTTTTAATTGAAACCCTTGCAAATGAGTTTAGAAACTTTCACAAGAAAAATGGGATCCAAGTTTATTCATCTTGCATTAAAAGTAACTCAATTGAAATTTGACAAGTAATTCATAATTTGAATGAGACTTTGAACTGCATTATACAAATTGGTCATTCTAAAAATGATTCGGATTTAAACAGGAACGCAACAAAATACAGAGATAACCATATACAGAAAGATGCAGCGGAAATAATACTTCATTTCATTACTGTAAAATACTAAAATATGCTTACAAACAGAAATGGAAATAAACCAACTAGGGCAATGGTAGCTTATCTCTGAGAAGAGATGTGGCGACTACATGCCTCTGAACTGTGTTACAATGAGGCTTGAAGGCCTATTTATTGTTGAGAAACAATGGAAAACCCTTCGCATCCCAAACCCTAACCCTAGAAGATGAAACGCCAAATTGTGGGCCCTGTTTTGGGTAAGTTGGTACATCAACTTCCTAGGGTCGTAACTTTGGCACCCGATCTTCGTTTGACGTGTACAATAGCTCGTTAGAAAATCTATCCGATCACTACAACTTTGGGAATAGAAACATGGGTCCATGTTGGTCCCAGATTTCCCAAAAAACGTCATTTAGGGCCTCAAAACGGCTCCAAAAGTTCAGGACCCGAAAAACTGCTAAAAATAGTAAATTGTGCTACAATTACAGAAACTGAAAAATTGAAAGGGACAGTTGTGGGGGTCCAAGTGGGATAGGTGAGTGGCCACCAACATCCACCTGGATCATTCCTCCCCCCTTAGGAAGCAATGGTCCCCATTGCGTTGAGTTCCTCCCTGAGATGAGGAAGCTTCTGCTGAGCTGGGTCTCTGGTGAGCCGTTCTGCAATCTCTTATGTGTCCAGAAATGGTGGGAAGCATGGTCGACGATGGTCCACATTGAACACTCGGTGCAAGCGAAGGAATGGAGGAATGTTGTGCTCCAAATCATTGTTTTCCATAGCCTTGGTAATGTTGTAAGGACCATGTCAGAGTGGTCGGAGCTTCTGATGGGCTCTTGTAAGGCATTCTTTCTGCAGATGCAACCAGACTTTGTTGCCCACCTGAAGCTTGTGTGGTACCCCTGTAGGTGAGGAGAAGTTGTTCTTGTGTTCTTTCATGACCGTATCCCTCTGTTGTTGGTGCTGTATGGAGGAACCATTTGCGGGGGTCATGGATGTGGCGAAGATCTTCCCCTTACTTTGGGATCGAACCAGACAGAAAATAAATTTCCTAGTCTTTGAGATGAGCTTGTTGCCTTTCTTGGCAGTGATCAAAGAGATGGCAGTAGGTGGGGCTACCTCCAGTATCCTGTATAATGAATTACCCAAATAAATAATGACAACACGAGGCCTTGACTCATACACAACATGTCGTCTCCACAAGTATGGCTAGCCTAATAATACATCACAAACATCCAGAGGTTTAACATCACACAATACCTCGTTTGTGAAAGGCTTGATGCTGTAGGGAAGGCGGCACTGCTGGCGAACTTTGAGATCTCGTCATTCATGAAGCCACCCGATATAGTACCACTTCACGACCTCTGCTGAAATGAGGTTCTTTTGGCTGCCACTGTCGACAATGAATTGCAGCGGCGAACCCTTCACCCACATCTGTGAGTGGAAAAGATGCTCCCCCTCCTCTAGGTCTTCGGGCTCATTCTTCTGGATCTTGGCGGTGGCAACAGTGACGCTGGGCTCCGCATCAATGATCTGCTTCCCTTTGCCATTCCCCTTGTCAGGTTCTGACTCAGGGTTGGAACATGCATCTGATTCTGAAGCCTTCAACTCGGCCACCAACGACTGCTTGGTCCGACACTCACTTGTGTTATGAGTGGGACTCTTGTGGAACTCACACCACTTTCCTGTGTCCTTCTTCGACTTCGTGGTGTTGTTCTTTTCTTGCGGCTTCGACAGGTTGTCTTGGGTCACCCCGCCTTGGCTTTGTCCTTTGGTCTTCGGATTTGCAGATCCAAAGTCTCGCTTCTTCTGTTTGAACTTTTGCTCAATTTTGACAGCGTATCGGTACGCCGTGCTTAGTAAGAAATTTAAATTTAGTAACAACCTATCTTTTATACAATTCAAAGAACTTAATTTCCCATAATTGTTGATGTTAGAGAAAGATTAAAATAGATATATTTCCCAATTATTGAGAATATCAAGGAATGCTCCATTATTAACAAAAGGTAAACAATATCTTCAAATATATTACTCCAACAAAATAAAAACAAGAAATGCTTCCCTTAATTGTTACTAATAAAGAATCACATAAGAACCACATATGATATTAGTCTTTACTTATGAACAGTGGTTGTGGTAACATTGGCTGTAGGCTCAAATGTTACATAAGAGCTTGTGGGAGGCTATACATAGGTCGTATAATAGCCATACAAGTTGTACATTCGTCTAACAAGCTATACACAATAAATTTGTGGAGTCTTAAAGTTGTATGTTGATATTTCAAGTCCCTTACCTAGTCATTGCTATCTTGCATTGACCAATTTGCTGCACAGGAAAAGTTCATATTTTCCTTTTACGTTACTTCTCAATTTTGGAGAGAGTTACCAATTTACATAGTTTGGTTTCAAAGTCATTTCAATTGCATTGTGGTATAAAAAAGACATTACTCATTTTGAGTAACCTTTAGATATTATATCAGTTGGAAGCAAGGCTTGTGCATCCTATTTCCTCGGATCCATGAGTACGTGATGGCTGATTAATGTCAGAAGGTTGAAGGTCGAAGGTTGAAGGTGTCAGAGTCTGGAGATCAAATTTTAATGTCCTTTGAAGTGTCTTCCAAATATTTTTATCACGCTGTCCCGAGGATGGACCACATTAGTTGGTTCGAAACGTCAACCAAAACCTGATTATGTGATTAATCCGAAATACATCTATCTACATTATGGATCACAAAAGTCTTAGATCTAACATATATGTTATTGCTCGAGGGAAATAAAATTGTTGGGTGTTCAATGAGCCTTCTTGAGTATGGGGTGGTTTAGGTTTTAACAAGTTTTTCCTTAACACTTGACCTCACATGGCTTGGAATATCAACCAATTTGTCTTCCTAAGGAATTGGTGATATCATATAATCCTTCATCCTTCCTCTTTGTGTTCTCGAATGCACAAATTGCCTCTTATTGTTTTGTTATCTCACGACTATAATTATTATGTAGATTGCAAATTTAAAGGAATATTTTCATAATTGCAAACAAGAACCCTTATGCAATGGTGAAGGGTATATATTAGTTCCATGCAACACTAGCTTTATCACTAGCACATTCACAATGTTATGAAGGTCCCAAGATCATGGAAATAATAAAAAAGGTATCTTTACCTTACAAGCGTGTGTTGAGCCTCTAATGAGGTAATGAGATGAGAATTTTACTAGCTTGGATTTTGAATACTTCTTTTTGTTATAGGTTTTTGGTTAGACAAGAAGTTATTTTTCAGTTAACTTTGTAATCCTACATAATACTTGCAATCTCTTGGTTTGCTATAATGCTTTCATAATTCATAGAAAGAAAGGATTCTCATATATCCAGTGTGTGGCTTCCCTTAAGGAAGCCATTAAGTATAATATTGCTCAAGATAAGACTATATAATTTGATGTTTGGTAGTAAATGGAATTCTAACCCATCCATTAATTCGTTATATCAATGAGAAAAGAAGTATTGATGTGTATTAATGAGGAGGCTAAGTTGAATTAATTCCAAGCAAACCTATTAGGGTTGCCTCTCACAATATATAGACTAGGTGAAGATATATGGCCTAAAAACAAAGCACTACAAACCAAACCACCTTCTCATACTTCAAGAGTAGGAAAAAGGTTGAAATAGAGAAGTTTGCTCTCAAATATCAATTATTATTACCATTGTTAATTGATTGTTGTGTATAAGCTATAACAAGAAAAATCTTTATAGCCATTTAAAAAATAGAAAACTATAACCAACATACAATCTTCAAAATATATAACCAACATATAATCTTCAAAATATATTGAAAAATAATAAATAAATAAATAAAATTATTATTTATATACCAATTAAAAAAAAATATAAATCTTAAAACTATTTTTAAAACTAAACTAAAAATAAATTCCACATAATATCCTTGTTGGTGAAAGGAGTACATTTTAAATCCATCTTTTTAATATGATTCTTCTTAAAAATTACTCTCCTCCGACCACATGTAGAGTATTAAATATATGTAAACCATAGAGTATTAAATATATGTAAACCATTGGGTCAAATTTAGAGGTTATAGATTATAACCCTATCACAAGGTTCATGGAAATGGTATTGATGTTGATTTTGACATCACTATCTTATACCTAAATCTAAATTCTCAAAATATATTGTTAAGAAACCTTAGAGAACATACAATATTTAGTATTTAACTAGAATGGGTATAATCTAAGTGAACGCAATATGTTTATGGGGTGGCAATGTGTGTTGAGGGTATATATGTGGTGTCAATGCATATGATTATGTGTGGGATGCATGTGAATTGTGAATTATTAACTTTGGTCAACGCAACCATCTTTTCCATCCCCATAACTTAACTTCAACGTAAGTACCCAAAAAAAACCAAACGAAAATAGTAATTGTAATAAATTGATGAGCAGACTAGGTAAACTCAAAACTAAAGCACGCGAGAATTTAACTAACGCTAGTTTAGTTACATAAAAAAATCGAAGTAAAATAAACACCCTATCTTTAGAAAAAAACAAAGGGGGGAGGGCGTAAAATAAAATATTTCCAACTTACGAACAATATGATATATCAACCATTAAATTTAATCAATCGAGATATTAATATTTATTAATAAATATAAAGTTGGTTTATGGGATTTCGAGAAACACAATAGATAAAATACGAAAGAACCATTTGTTTAATGAGATAGGAAATAGTCAAGAAATTTAAGATAGAACATTTAAAATTATAAAAAGAATTATGATAGCTGTGATACTATGGATAACATTATTTGTAAATGGGATAATAACAATGCATGGCTATGATGTTATGGATAACGTTATTTGTAAATAGGATAATAATAATAATGGAGACTTTCCAAAGTGATTAATAATTTTGTTTTTAATGAATTTGATATGATTTTTCTTTAATTCGTTATTTAAAAATTCATAAATATAGGATTTGACAATATTAATTAATTTATTTGATTTATATGAGACTTTGAATTCCTTTCTCTTATCCATACTTATTTTAATTTTCTCAATAATAATATTATAAAATATTTAATAAAATTATTATCCTAAGTCATACCAAAACACAAAGCTTTAAGCATATAAGTTAACTACATTGTAAGGCATTTTATTTAGCTTTAAGCATATAAGCTAACTACATTGTAAGTCATTCTATTTATGTAATCTATGTCTTGATGTAACTTGTGAATTGTTACATAACCATTGATATGTGTTATATATGTATCGTTGTTAATGCGTTGATATCATTAGCTATAATATGTCTTTTATCTATGTTTTCTTATGTTCCTCTTATAGAAGTGGTTGTCTTCATTGGACCTTTGAATCACCGCATAACCATGTATATGTGTTACATGATCATCTATGCATTCCCCACCATCGATGCCTTGAGAATGTGTTGTAGTGAAAACACAACACTCCATTTTATTCTATCATAATAGACATGGGGACCCTTGTTTGCATTGCATGTAGGCTTTGAGTGTGATTGCTTCATTTCAAGTCTAATTTGCTTTTTATTTACACTTGTTTTATTTTTATAAGTATGATTAAGTTTGTTTGTTAATAAAATTTGTAAATAATTTTTTGTTTTAAACATCTTAATTAATTAGATTAATGAATAAAATAGTCCCTGAGACCAAGATGTGTGCATAAACTTTAAGCCTTAACCATTAAACAAGTGGTTATAATATATCAGAGATATCATAGCTTTGACATCGGAGGAACCCTTTTTGAATTCCTCAATGTCAAAACCCCGATTCATAATACAGTGGCTTAGCCCTTTTTAATAAACATTCAAATATAAACTTCAAACCATATGGCAAATGGCTTAATACAAACAATCATATGTAGGTTTTGGTGATACATATTATAAAGTGGCTGAGGTATTATAAAGGACCCACATACCACATAACCCTCCTCCGCTCCCTTATATTGGAGAATCCCTCATATCAGAGTTTTGTTATGTGTCACCTCTTAAAAGTTCCGATATGCCAATGCTCTGATATCCATGCCGCTTCGATTTCCAATATGCCAATGCCTCCAATCTCCGATCTATGATCTCTGATATTCATATTTCTCCAATCTTCGATATCCAAATGCACCTCCGACCTCCAACTTCCAATATCTGCCAAGCTCTGATATCCAGACCCGATATACATATTAACGATGGTCTAATCGGAATATCGTGTCCACCTGTATATCAAAACTTTTAAATGGTTACAATTGTAAAACCTCTGATATCAAATCTCTAATATAATGGACCCGATAAAGTTATTAAAGGGAGTTGAATACGATATCGCATCCACTCCATATTGGAGCTACCCAATATCACAAATATTTTGTGTTGTCTCATTTTAAAAGTTCCGATGAGCTTACCTCTGATACCACTCAACTCTTGCCACTTGTCACTTCCATATGGGGCCGTTGTTATAATAATTGAAAAGCCTATTTTCAATGGTTTTGCAGGAAGTTTGTTGTGTTTATATTCGATTTGGTTTTTACCTAAGTTTAATAATAGAAATAATAAGATCTGATTGGTTGAAATAGGGATGAACCCAGGGTCGATAAGGAGGAAGTATCAACTTGATCCGTGATTTCCAAAGACTCTCTGCCATGTGACACAATGCAGTTCTAAACTGGGAATATTGTTGCAACAAGGACTAAAACAGGGCATGAACAATAACAGCTAATGGATCTTTCGGCCAACAACAAAGTCAATTGATTCAACTGGTGTAATGATTTCCCAAATTTGGTCTATATTCAACTAAAACAATCTGTTTTTGGCCTATTGAAGAAAACCTCCAAATTGGGTTGTTGAGAGATATAAGGGGGGTTGTTAGCTTTGTAAATCTTGTATAAATACCCCTGAATTCGATGCAAAGGGAGGAGGTCACAATCACACACAAGGAGATTCTCTGTAGTTGTTCAATTTGTGCAATAACACTATTGTTATGTACAAGAAGTCTGATTATAGAGAAAATAGAGCATTTCTGGCTCTGTTCTCATTGCTTAGCACTATTGTAGGCATTGTGATTATGGGCTTGAGCTACTCGAGGACTGCACATTTGTAATGTAAATTTGGACATGGTTCTAATTAATTCTTATTCTTGTGTACTATTACCGGAATGCAAGATTATTGTCTCATTGTTAAAGTTTCATTTTTGGTTCTGATCTTTATTCTAAACAGTATTATGTTTCTTTAATATTATGCACTATTGTTGTGTCATTGACATTTTTTTGTTGAAACTTTGTTAAAGCTATCTTTCGAGAGTAGAATTAAATCGAAATCAATCTTAATTCATTGAAGTATTCTTGTGGTGACCGATAACTATTTATTATCATTTGCAAGATTATTTTGTTTTCACTTGTATTAGTTAAATGTGAACTACTTCCTTTAATTAATACAAAATCATATGTTGAATTATATCAATTCCTCCCATGTTTTAGTTAACTTTCTCTCGGATTAGGAGAGGGCTATCCCATTCTAGTTCGAGATAGGTTACATTTACATCTTAGTTTGCATCAAGCCCTCTCTTAAAGAGGAAAATAAATCATTTAATTAGGGTTTGATCAACCTTTAATTTGATCTATTCCTTTAACTTACATCTTTAAAGATCGATATAAAGGAAATATAACATGATGTATTATAGGTGTAAATAGATTAATTATTAGTTTAGGTTATATTAGTTTTAGATTAGTATTAAATTAGTTTTAGGTTAGTCTTAGATGACAAGGTAACTCAACACATAACTAGTTGGAACCACCATCTTCAACGAAAAAGGAGTTGCTTTAAGTTCTTGACCGAGTGGTCTCCCCTAATGTTGACGAAGGACATTTTCGTTGATCAACACTTTTGGCGCTAGAAGGAGGGCCAACATCTGATTGGACGTTTCTTTAGAGATCTTGTGTTTTAAAAGTTTTATTTGATTTCAATGGTTCCTCTTAAGAGACCATTTTGGAGTTGCTTTACTAGAATTCCACCTACTTCAACTTCACCTCAGGTAGCCAAACTCTTATCAAAGAATAAGTTTAATGGTGAGAATAATGCCTTTGCTTATGAACACGTCTATCAAATTATTTTAAATTGTAATCATTACGATCTTGATGAAGGTGTCATGTGCAGATTGTTTACCCTTACTTTGGCAGGAATAACGAAAGACTGGTGCAAATCCATACCATTTGTTTCCATACGCACTTGCTACGCTTTTGTAATTCTTTTCTTACACACTTTTGAGGATTACAACTTTGAAACAGTATGCGATCAATTGGAGAATCTTCTTTGTTTTGAAGGTGAATCATTAGATAACTTTCGTATTAAATTCAAATTAATTTGTTCTCAATTTCAACCTGATGATTTACCTCCAGAATTTCAATTAATAGGATGGTTTGATAAATTAATTTATTTTCCTTCCATTCCTAATCCATATGAAATAATTTCAAGTTTAAATGAGTCTTCTTCACCTTCCATTAACATGACTGAAAAATATGACATGGAGAAACATGTTAATTATGATGAAATTGTTGCAACTATATATGATAGATTTCTCCATTTAATTCATACTTCTTATAGTGTTAATGATAATTCATATTCACTTTCACATGTTAATGAATTGCAACCAACTAACTTGGAACAAGTTGACAATTGTTTGCAATATCACATCAACAAATTTGACAAATCAATGATCATGAAATTAGAAAATCAACAGACAACTCAAATACCAATCGTTGAATCTGAAAATTCTGATTTTTGTTATAATGATCACCTGCAAAATTCAAGACAACAGGAAAGTATGATCAACAAAGAATCTGAAATCAGCAACGAAGAATACATAGAGGAATTTGCCCATAGAGAGATTTTTAGGTTCATTATCTCAAACTCTCATTTTCATCTTTATCCTGATATTTTTAGCAATTCATTTCCTAATTATATTAATAATATTTTAGAAATCAAAGAAGTTGATCCAAATGAATTTTCATTCAATTTTTGTCAGGATAAATAAATATTCAATGATCATTCTTTCAATCTCGTAAAAAATGTGCCCAGTTCTTCTTCTTGTTTTGATGTGTCCCATGGAAATGCTGAAAATTTTAAGGAAAGTTGTGAAAGTTGTGAATTCGTTTATGATGAATAAGTTGACAATGAGGATCTTGATTCATCTTATTCTTCATTAAATCCCCGTGATCCAAGAAAAATATATTTAAAAATGAAGAAATCTTTAATTTGAAAATTGTTCCAATCATTTCTTGTTTTCAAACTTTTAATCATTATAATGGTTTCACTAATCAAGAACCCATCCCGATCTATGATTTTCTTGATGATCACATTACGTTTTCTATTCATGATCCATTATGTCATGCACAAGATGATGTTGATAACCATTCCAATTGTATTTTGGCTAATTCTTGTAAGAAAAAAATATTTTCAAACCTGTCCCAATTATGGTGTAACAATAATTATAATATAAGTAGTGATTGGTTATATTTTTCTTCTTCTTTTATTTTTCAACTCTTTGATATTCTATGTTGGTATGTTAAGCTGCTCGATATTGCACACATACAAGATACATTAACAAAAAAGGATAAAGTTGAAATTCAAAGCTTTATTTCTGAACATCAAGAGCCATTACTCTTCCAATTTTGTCTGATGTTCAACTCATATCAATTTTCTTCTCTTCATTCTCTAAGGCATTGCCAACAAAAAAATGTACTCGGGTGTGTACCTTTACAACATGACCAACCATATAACACAATTCATGACCTTTCATCATATGTACATAAAACTGATAATTTGGTGCAAGCCATTGCATTTAAAAGAATATTTTCAAAATCTGTCCTGTTATCCTCTTCTTCAGATCACTTCCAATCTCTAACTAATATCCATCCATATTTTTATGATCCCATCGAGATCTGGTTGGAAGAAAATCTCCAAGAGAGGGTGAATGTAAATAAGTTACTTCTTGTACATACATTAACAATAGATGTACATAATGTTTTTAGTTTTATTTATTTTGGTTTAATTATATTCATTCTTGTATTATTGATGTTTGATGTATATATTCATGCATGAAATAAGATGTTTGAATGGCTTCATTGGAAGTACAATTTCACTTAGTCTTAGTCTACTTTTTAGATTAGGATTAGGTGTAGTTTAGTAGTAGTTTTAAATTGAATAAGAAGATGGTTTTGAACTTTGATTAATACATGGGAGAAAAAGAAGATTCATCAGGTAAAATTATGATCGGATTCTTCCAGGTACACATTTATATGTTCATCCTCATTTGGTTTGAGCTTTATTTTAGCTTTTCTTTTCTATTTTAATCATTATTTCTTTCTTATATTTTCTTCTTCTTCTTGTAGGTTCCCATGGATTTGATTTGTAGATTCAACATTTCTGGCAACTAAAATTTCAGAAGAACAATCATCATATGACGTTAGGGAGTTTTTTCTTTTCTAATTTTGTGTACATTTTGAAATTGATTATCAGTCTTATTCTTAAAATTGAATCTATAAAGATTCGCAAACTATATTTAAGCAAGATTTGAAAAAGTAAGAAAACCCCTGTCAAAGCATACAAAAATAACTCTAAATCCATAACTATGCTTTGAAACAAAAGATATTTATTAACAAATCAACATAATCTCATTTTTATGTTAATCCTCTATTTATCTGTAAGATGTATCTCAAGGTTCATTCTCTTGATTGCTTTCTTTCTAATTTGATAAGAGTTTTCTCTTTCATCTTGGCATAATCATTGGGGGAGGCATTTTTATGCTCTAATTTATATTAACGGGACCTAATCTCTAAGGATCACTTCAATGAAGATGATTTCGTTTATGTTCATTTTTAGCTTTCCTAACCAGGTAGAGTCCCTAGTTTTTTGTTCTTTGAGTTTAAATCTTTTCGTTATTTGTTAATGAACTATCTTTAACCCCTATCTTTGAAGAAAGTAAAACAAATTTAACAACAGTTACTTAAGGTCATGAGTTCTTTTGGCAAACAAGTTTAATCAAGTGAATAATAGTCAGCTTAAAGATTTTTACGTCATCCCTTGCTTTTAAGGATTAGTATGCCACCCCATCTATTAAGTAATCTTTATGAGATTAACAGTAACCATAGTTAAACATAAAAATAAAAATGGTCAATTGAAGGATAGGAGGTCTCATCACGAGCCGACCTACCATGATCATAAGTTCTAACATTGTGACATTACCATTATTGGTCACCAAGCCAAGGTAATGGCTTTCGACCGCAAGGTTGAAGGACAAGAGGTCTCATCACGAGCCGGCTTGTTCACCATGTTAGATCTCGTGAATGGCATTGTCGTTAGCTGGTTACCAAGCCAGGACAATGATCTTCAGTTGGCATTCAAATAAGTTTAAGATGATCTTTTGAAACTATGCATTTATTCCTAATAGATGGGACACTGGCACCTAAAAGGGTTAAAAGACATCCCTGTCGAGGCTATAGACGCCTGCTGGAAACAATGGCCATGCCTATGATATAGAGGTTAAATTAATACTATGTTTTCTTGATTAGCTTGTTTACTCGAAAACTGATGTCCAACTAAGTTGACTATTGTACATATAAATTTACTGAAACATTGAATTCATGGGGTAAATTTTTACAAGTTCATGAACGATAATGGTATATCTATTTATTTGATAGCATATAATAGGGAAAAAATGGTTAGGAAATTTGAATTTGAGAATTTCAAATTATCTAATTATAATTCCTTCATTTTTAAACTAGGTTGCATATCTTTACGACAAAGATAACTGATTCTCCCCAATGTGTTGCCATTGTTGTAGTGAAAACAAAACACCCCCATTTTATTTAATCATAATAGACATGGGGACCATTTTTTGCATTGCATGTAGGCTTTGAGTGTGATTTCTTCATTTCA
Organism: Pinus tabuliformis; assembly: GCA_031772625.1. NCBI lineage: Eukaryota > Viridiplantae > Streptophyta > Pinopsida > Pinales > Pinaceae > Pinus > Pinus tabuliformis. The sequence continues at coordinate 648,203,603 of CM062820.1, forward strand.
AGTCTAATTTTCTTTTTATTTACACTTGTTTTATTTTTATAGTTTGCCTAAGTTTGATTAAGTTTGTTTGTTAATAAACTTTGTAAATAGGTTTTTGTTTTAAACATCTTAATTAATTAGATTAATGAATAAAATAGCCCCTAAGACAAGGACGTGTGCATAGGCTTTAATCCTTAATCATTAAACAAGTGGTTATAATATATTAGAGATATCAAAGCTTTGACATCGGAGGAACCCTTTTAGAATTCCCCGATGTCAAAATCCCGATTCATAATACAATCGCTTAGCCCTTTTCAATAAACAATCAAATATAAACTCTGAACCATATGAAAAATGGCTTTAATACAAACAAACATATATAGGTTTTGGTGATACATATTATAAAGTGGTTGAGGTATTATAAAGGACCCACATACCATGTAACCCTCCTTCGCTCTCTTATATCGGAGAATCCCTCGTATCAGAGTTTTTGTTATGTGTCACCTCTTAAAAGTTCTGATATGCCAATGTTGTGATATCCATGCCACTCCGATTTCCGATATGCCAATCCCTCCGATCTTTGATCTCCGATAATCCAATCCCTCCGATCTCTGATATTCATATTTCTCCGATCTTCGATATCCCAATGCACCTCTGATCTCCGAATTCTGATATCCAGACCCGATATACATATTAATGATGGTCTAATCAAAATATCACATCCACATGTATATCAGAACTTTTAAATGGTTACAATTGTAAAACCTCCGATATTAAATCTCTAATATAATGGACCCGATAAAGTTATTAAAGGGAGTTGAATACGATATCGCATCTGCTCCATATCGAAACTACCCAATATTGCAAAAATTTTGTGTTGTCTCATTTTAAAAGTTTTGATGAGCTTACCTCCAATACCACTCGGCTCTTGCCACTTGCCACTTCCATATGGGGCCACTGTTATAATAATTGAATAAATTATTTTCAATGGTTTTGCGGGAAGTTTGTTGTGTTTAGATTTCGATTCAGTTTTCGGCTAAGTTTAATAATAGAACTAATAAGCTCTGATTGGTTGAAACATGGATGAACCTAGGGTCGATAAGGAGGAAGTATCAACTCAATCTATGATTTCCAAAGATTCTTTGTCATGTGACACAATGTACTTCTAAACTGGGAATATTGTTGCAACAAAGACTAAAATAGGCCATGACTAATAACAATTAATGGATCTTTCGACTAGCAACAGAGTCAATTGGTTCAACTAGTGTAACAATTTCCAAAGTTTGGTATGTATTCAACTAAAACAATCTATTTTTGGCTTGCTGAAGAAAACCTCCAGATTCAGTTGTTGAGAGATATAAGGGGGGTTGATAGCTTTGTAAATCTTGTATAAATACCCCTGAATTTGACGCAAATGGAGGAGATCACGATCACACACAGGGGGATTCAATCTAGTTGTTTGATTTGTGCAACTGCACTACTATTATGTAAAGAAATGCCAATTATAGAGAAAACAGAGGGTTTCTGGCTCTGTTCTCATTTCTTAGCACTATTGTAGGCATTGTGATTATGGGTCTGAGCTACTCCAGGATTTCACATTTGTAATGTAAATTTTGACATGGTTTTAATTAATTCTTATTCTTCTGTACTATTACCAGAATGCAGAATTATTGTCTTAGTGTTAAAGTTTCATTTTTGGTTCTGATATTTATTCTAAACAGTATTATGTTTCTTTGATGTTATGAACTATTGTTGTGTCATTGACATTTTATTATTGAAACTTTGTTAAAGCTATATTTTCAGGGTAGAATGAGATCCAAATAAATCTTGATTCATTGAAGTATTCCTGTGGTGACTAATAACTATTTATTATTCATTTGCAAGCTTATTTTTCTTTCACTTGTATTAGTTAAATGTGAAATACTTCCTTTAATTAATACAAAATCATATGATGAATTATATCATTTCTTCCCCTGTTTTAGTTAACTTTCTCTTGGATTAGGAGAGGGCTATCCCATTCTAGTTCGAGATAGGTTTTTCATGTTTTATATTAGTTCTGCATTTACATCTTAGTTTGCATCAAGCCCTCTCTTAAAGAGGCAAATCAATCATTTAATTGTGGTTTGATTAGCCTTTAATTTGGTCAAACCTTTGTGTTGATCTATTCCTTTAACTTACATATTTTAAGATCGATATAAAGGAAATGTAACATGATGTATTATAGGTGTAAATAGATTAATTATTATTTTAGGCTATATTAGTTTTAGATTAGTATTATATTCGTTTTAGGTTAGTCTTAGATGATAGGGTAAATAGATCCATAACTAGTTGGAACCACCATCTTCAATGGGAAATGAGCTGCTTTAAGTTCCCGACCGGGTGGTATCCCCTAATGTTGATGGAGGACATTTTTGTCGATCAACAGAATGATAGTTATAAAGCTTCTTCATTATTTTCTTTCTAGAATTAATTTTCATTAGTTTTCTTTTTTCCCAAGAGAGGATGCGAGATAGAGCAGGTTGTTGTCACACATTTGAATCTATGATGGAGAAATACACACAAAAATGGAAAATGAATACTACAGAGGAAATGAATGAAAAGTAGATTTGACAAGAGTCTAATGGTGGTGTGACTAATATTAATCATTTTGATGATACTCTAGGTGATCTAGAAATTTAAGTCCAACCAAGCTTAGTAGTAGTGTCAAATGCCTAGAATATTTTATGAACGTTTCCTAAACATGAGGTGAAAGAAAATTATGTGCATTTTCTATGTTTTATGTTATGATGCAATGTTTCCATTAATGTCTTAGCTTTGAATAAGATCCTACAAGCTTCGCAAGATTATCCATATCACATTCAAGGCTACTTTGTCTACAACATAGTGCATTGTATCACACATAAAATTCCTACACAACATGTATCATACCTCCAAATTTAGGTGGATCTTGGTGGTCACCACCTATTCCACTAGCTCACAACATAATTTTCCTATTTTGGCAATTTCAGGTCCTAAACTTTCAGAGTCATTTTGAGGCCCTTAACAACATATTTTTGGGAAACATGCTAACAAGGATCTTTGACTAATTTTATAGTTGAAAGTTTTTCTCCTCAGATAGACCTTTCTAACAGGATATTGTGTGTGCCAAATGGAGATCACATGCCAAAGTTATGACTCTAGGAAGTTGATGTTCCGACTTACCCCATTGATGCCCATAAGCCTTTGGTGCTTCATCTCCTAGGGTTAGCATTTTGGATATTTAAGCTTTCCAATTGTTTATTCATGGTAAAAATGCCTTTGAACCTCATTATAATAGAGTTTAGAAGGCGCATAGTTTTCACATCTCTTCTCAAAGATAAGCTACCACCATTTGATCTAGTTTGCTTTCATTTTGCATGTAAACAATTTCGGCATTTCTATTTATTAATTGAAATTTAGTTTCATTGTATCTCTGTATTTTGATTTTAAATTTGTATTTCGTTTTGTTCCCTTCTTAAATTTGGATCACCTCAACACTTTTTAGCCACAACATTTCACATTGCTTCAAACATTCCTTTATTGTGACATATTGCATCGTGTCAAAGTTTCTTTTCATGCGATGTGTCACAATTTCTCAATTTTTTCTTTATCACGACAAAAGGAAAATGTCCACTTTCCTTCTAATCCTTAAAATATTTCTTCCCTTGTGATTTATCACATCACACAAAGTTTTTCTTCAATCTTTCTATCCCTACAAATGCCCTTTTTATATCACACCATGCTAAATTTTATTTTAGTGTGATATGCCAAATTTCCTCAAACTTTCTACCTATGCAACATAGTTTTGTATTCCATCACATCAAAGTTTTCTTTCATGTGATACACTTTAGTGCAATACACCTTGTGTCACACCTCTCCTAACATTTGGTGTGATATACCTTAAACCTTCAAAAACTTTAGGATGATCATCCTTTTAAGAGATTTATTTGATGTCTTATGCAACCCCTTTATAAAACTTGTGTGTTATGTGAATCACTTTAAAAACTCTTGTCTTTTATGCACCTTATAAAAACTTGTTATGCCATAAAACATTTCACTATGGATTATATGATCCACAATGGGACATCTAGTTTGCTTGGTCTATCGATTTGGCTCAATGACCATTAGAGTCATATGGAATGTCATTTTCATTACATCATAACTCCTCCAGGAAATGGTCCAACAAGGTGAGAAAAAATTATTTTGATTCCAACCTCAACCGAATTCACACTAGGTGGCACTCTTCACCTTCCTCCCTTCAATGCAACCTTCAATGTGTTTTGCATACTTTACCTACCTTACTAGTTCAAAGATGGTGTTCTTCCTTCTACTCCCAACAACATTCCAATGATTTTCTATTATTCCATCTCTAGTTTACATCTACTAATTCCCAGAGAGAATTGGACTCTGATTTCTTTCTAAGATTCCTTTTATCATTCAGTTTCCCTTAGCTAACTACTACACAATAGCTTTCTTCAAGTATGTTATGTTAACCATGTAATCATGTTCATTTTTCTCCAACTCTCTCTTTATATCCATGACATTTAATTACTAAATGTTGAATTTTTCCTTAGGCCCTAGATCTAGTCGGAGGTTAATCACACACACACACAGACACTAGAAACCCCCGAACTTACTAGCACTTTACGCAATGGAAATATTTAATAGTGAATTCAATTTATTACATAGAGATTTGATCCCAAAGCTTGATTATTTTATCCATCCATCAATAAAAGAATCATGGGGCTTCCATACCAAGAATCATGGCCCTCGATCATCAGTACAACTAGTAAACATAGTATACAACACTGGGGCTTGCAATCTACAACATCATATTTGCAATATGCCCAATGAGAAATAAACAAGAAAAAACACATAACTTACTTGCTGAAGTAACCTGTTAGCGCTCAAATCTGCCTCAGGCTGAGGAAGGCAAAACTCAAGGCCGCATCCAACCAAGCTCAGCCTCGTAGCTAGCCCTACAAGGACAGGAGAGGGCTCTCTCCGAGTCTATCTCGGCAAAAGGTCTTCAAAGGGGCTGAGATGACTCAAAATTAATACTGATTTTAGGCTAGTAAAGAGATAGGAAAGTTTGATCTAGATTTTTGAGTTTTTTTGTTGGAGAAACGGGAAAACCAATTTTGGGTCCGGGGATTGAGGTCAGATCTTTGCAGAATTCGAGTTGGGGCGAGGTAGGCAGTAGTCTTTATGCTTTTAATTAGGTGTATGGATGGATCAGAATGGCAAGGAGCTGAAGAGGGCAAAGGAGAATATGGATCCTCTCCAAACTGGCGAAAAACATGTAAAACTAAACAAATTTAAAGGAAGAGCATTGTAAACAATGAATTCAACCTCATTTACTCATTTATTTAGTTTCAGAAGCATAAGGAGGGAATGGCATACATTTAAACATGAATAAACTTACAATAACTGAGAGAAAACACCATCAAGAACTGAAAGCCACAAGAATCCCAATAGGTGTTGCAAAACCTCTGATCTTTCCTTAGCCAAAATATGAAAAATATGTACAATAGTGTGCCAAAATATTCCCAAGAGTCCAACCTGTGTTATTGACTGAAAATTTACATATATAGATCAAGCCAACCCATTCCCTAACCTCTAGGGGTCGAGCTCCCCCTTCTAGGAGCAGTTTGAACAAATTCTAAACATGGAGCAAGAATCTAGGTGACCAAAACAACCTGCCTCTAAAAAGAAGGAAACTGATTCATTACATTAATTTTTGATATTTTGTGAATGAATCATCTAGAATAATGTAAATAGGTGCCAAGTTACCTCATACACATCAAATTACATCATGCTAGGTCAAAAATCACATCAAGAAGTGAAACTGGTGAAAACTGGTCGAATTCCTGAGCTGGAGGATGAAAACTTGACCAAAAACCTCTATGCGTAGCGCCCTGATCTCTATGCGTAGCGCACCTTTCAGCCCGTTTTTGGGGCACTTCCTGACATCAAAATCAAGCTCACAATAGCTGGTTGGAAAGCTCTAGATGTTTGCTATCTAGCCCAAGTGGAATTTCCCAATTTGGAGCTCATTTGCCCCCTCAAAATTGCATTCTCCCAGAAGTACTTCCTGTTGTTGCAAAAGGTGGCAGCAAGGTGGTTTTCATGGTGTTTTTAGGCCTTTTGATCATCCAGAACTTGATGAAATGCTTCGGCAATAACTGAGCATGCATAACTTACCATGACAAACCCAAAAATACAAAGTTTTCCTCCAGCAAGTGTCCCAATCAAAAGCGAGCGCGTCGACACGCTACTCGTAGAGCTGAAAAAACTGTTTTTGGGACCAAAAATTTGAAAATGACAAAAATTTCTCCGAATTTGCTCAAATTCGGAGTGAAGACCCTCCATCATGTGTCATGCTCAGCCAGCGAAGCCTCGGCCAAAACTCGAAGTGGATCTAGCCTCTTTCGCCGTTTTAGTGCTTTGCTCAACCTCCTTTTCAAAATCTTCATTTTTGCTTTGCCGACATGCATGCGAGCCCAATAATGATGTTTCATGTGACGGAGCATGTCTTTGTCTCTATTGGCCTTCGCCAACAACTCCTCTAGATGTCGATTGACTTTCTCAAGCCAAAATTTCCGCTCAACAGGTGTCAAATCGCCAGGTCTTTTTCGGGCCAACCTTTGGTCTTCATGAATTTGTCGTAGCTCTATAAGTGTATGCTCATCCTCTAGCTTCTTATTGCGCTGCTCCAAATATTTGATCAGACATTCTGCCTTCAGTAACTTCTCATTCAAGCTATCAATCTCGACCTTCTGCTCTTGGATGATCTCTTTCAGCTTTGAGCTAGGAGGGCTCCTATCCACATCACTCAATGCAACATCAACATCATGACCACCTGAATGGCCCTCCTCATATATTGACCTCTTGCCTCTGTCCTGAACCTGTACCTGTACTGAAGAAGAAGGCGAGACCCCTTCCACACCATGTGGAGATAGTACTCGTCGTGTAGCTGCAAATAAGGCCCTGTGGCCTCGCTGATATGTCACATACACTGGAGCATTGACATGCTTGGTCTCAGGAATGTCAAACTGATGTGAAGGCTCTCCCTCATCATGAACTATCTTTGGAGGTGGCTGTGGCACTGTGAAAAAGTCATGAGAAATAAAATCCTCCCAAGTAATGCCCTGCTGTGCCAACTGATGAACCACTACGATCTTGATCAGCGCATAATGATAAATACTTCTATGCTACTGTGCTAGGGTCTTCTTTTGTACAAGAAACACCATCCTCTCTATGTTGCGATACATGAAGTATGGAATGTTCATCATACGTACCCTTGTAAAATGCATCAACAAACGGACATGGTACGCATAAAGACGCGAGAATCTGCCCTCACAACTGAAATATCGAATGATGAGTTTCATCAAAGGTGCATACTCATCACTCAAGTATTGGAAAGGAAAAACCCTGCTCAGGTGCCTCATATACCCAAGTTTGATGTATGGCTCATAGTAGGATTTCTCTAACTGCTGACGCTTATTCCATTTTTCTCCAATATTTGGTATCCCAGTGGCCTCTGCAATAGTCTCTGGTGAAAAAATGGAATCAACTTCGGCGAGGTTTACATGACCATCATGTAAATGTAGAACAAACAAACGAGCTAGTTCACGATGATGCTGGATTTGTGAAATTAGCTCACAATAGTGATAGCATGACTGATAGTGAAAACAATCCATTGCAAGCGGGTAAGCCTGCAATTGAACCAAAGAAGTAGGCTCTTCCCTGAGATGCTTACCACCTTTGCCAACTCTGCGAGGCCTCCGTGGCACATTACCCTCTGTTGTGGAATCATTGTCATTCTCCTGCTCATAAACTGAATCTGTGTCTGACATGGCTATGAAAACACGATGTTTGCAAGCTTTGTATGTTGATATAGGTGTGGTGAAATCACAATTTCAATGCATACTCAAAACCCAAATATGTCTACCAAAGCATCATAAGCACCAAGCCATAATGGTAATAACTCTGTTTCAATGTATTGGCATAAAACAGTCACTGTTTTGATCACAAGGACAGTTTTGACAAATGAACAAAAGTGTAATGTGCATCCTTTGTGATGTTTGGCTAAAACTTGACAAATGAGTATGGGACTGTATTTCACCAATGGAGAATGGGAAAGTCTTCACAAAGCTACCCACATGTCTTTAAAAAACCCTAAGGATTGATTTTGGTATGAGCATAGGGTTTCACTTTTCTACACCCAACACATCAAATTTCCCACCTTAAACACTCTACAAACATTTTAAAATTGAGTGAGCAGCCATGAAAAACCTACTTGCAAGCTTTGGAGTCGATTTGGCAAGATCTGGTCGCATTAACAATTCTTTTTTTGGTGTTGTGACTGTGTGCGTAGCGCACGAACCCAACGCGTAGCGCCCACTGTGTGCGTAGCACCTGTGGTTTTTTACACTGGCCGGTGAGGCCTAGTGCGTAGCACCCACTGTGTGCGTAGCACCTGTGGTTTTTTACACTGGCCGGTGAGGCCCAGTGCGTAGCGCGCACTATGTGCGTAGCGCACACCTTGTATGGGTAGCGCACACCTCCAAAACTCTGTCCACGGGTATGAAACACGGCTTCGACCTTCCAAAAGCTCAAACACGATTTTGCCTTGGGATTTTTTGAACAAATGGACTTGTTTGCCCCTTTTGTATGTGAACAAAATATCTTATCAAATCAGATTTGATTTAAATTTGTTTCATTACCCACTTTATAATGTTTCAGCACTTTTCACATTTGGTCTTTTAATACAATACTGCTCTTTGACTTTCTCTTGCTTTTCTGAGTTTTGGACTTAAAATTCTTTGTTGATTTTTGCAGGGATCCGGCATTTTGGCTTCGGAAAAGATCAGAGGCTTGCTCTGAAACTTTTTTGAGATAAAACAAATACAATTATTTACAATAACAATTTTTAGTTCCAAAACAGAGTTTTGGACTAAAAATGTTTTTAAATGCTTTCTGAGAAAAATATTAAATGAGAATATTTTGAAACCAACCTCATGGCCTGCGGGCTTTTATTATGTGTATGCAAAGGACTGAAAACCCTAAACTCTAGGAGTAAAGACTTTTTAACGAAACTAACCTTTTATGACGATGAATGCAATGATCATATACTTTGGTGATTTTTTAGAAATTTTTGACTAACCCTGCAGGGACAAGCATGAGGAACACAAGACAACCAGACCCCCTCGCCAGTCAATGGCATGCCCCTAGTGAAATGCAATGAAGTGGAACGAGCGAGACACCTAAAAATGATATGCAAAGGCGAAAAGATCTCTGACGGAGGGCTGTAAGGACCGACTCTAACATAACCCATCTATATCAATCCTTTCTGCACTTGTTGTCCTTGACACCTGATAGGGTCTTTTGCCTCCTTTGATCAGTTGCTCACAAGTGTATTTTCTACTCTATAATACACAATATACTCAACCTTAGTAGATTTTCTTCTCATAGTGGATTTTCCCATCAAATCATTGTACAATTAGCTTCAAATTAGATCACCAACTCACAGAGGATTAGTCCTATAATTCACTATGTATATCATTCCTTAGACCCTTGCTTCTCAATCCACCTTGATGATTACACTTTAATCTATTATCTCTTCAACCATCTACATAACAAATAAACACCTTTTACATCCCTTATTAGCTTATACTCAGACCTGTGGAACCTCAACCATGTGTCTTTAGATTTTTGAGGCCTCTCAGCCCTTTATTCCTCCATCAGTGACCTTCTAAACTAGTTGTGGCACCTCTTGCAATTGGATCCTATGCCTCACAACCCTCTTCCAACTACCTTGTAGCCTTCTTGTAATAGAAATAAAGGCTTAGACCCTCTCTTAAATTGTAGATCTGGACCTCAACCATCAAACAAAGATACTTCTCTTACAGAAAACCACACGTCCATCTACCAAACTTCTTGAGGACTCTCAATCTCCTCAAAAACTAGTCCTCCTTTAGATAAACTCGGCCTCATGAGTATAAATTGAACTTCCTAGGACACTCTTAGCACAAGAGAGCTCACATCTCTCTTGCACACAATGTGTCTAATGAACCTCTCTTAGGCTCCTTAAATAATTTTCCTTGGGTCACTTAAGAAACCTTCTAGATCTAGGGTTTTAGCCTCTTTGACCCTTAGAATAAATTATTTACTTTTAGGCCCTCAACCCACTGCTTGGGTCCAAAACCCCACTTTTAGGTAAATTTCCCAAAAACAACTTATTGGTGGGTTCTCCGCTCTCAGAAATACCTTTTGAGCTACCCAAAATCTAACACTAAACAATTTTTAGTGTGAGGTTTGAGATTGATTTTCATTATTGAATGTCAAATTGGATAGCTAAATGTATTAATCTCTACATCATTAGTTGAAATTTGTTGTACTGCCAAAAATAATCAATTCCAACTTCTAGAATTCTTCTTGGTGTGTTGCACAATTATATAACCAAATTAAACATTTTGGAGAACTTTTACTGCCAAGCTCAACTTGTTTCCCAAATTAAACTGCCATGAAGCTTCCTTATTTGATATTATCCCAACTCACATGTATTGCAAATGCTCCTTTTTGGAATGTTATAAGACAACGTGAATTTATAAGAAAATATTTGTGAAGTTATGAGTCAAATTTGATAGTGTTTGCACAAAGTTTTCTTGTCATTAATTGAATGCTCAAAAGATTTCAATCAAATTTTGGACTAATTCATTAATCAGTAGAGCACTAATTTATTTATGAGTGGAACTTGTTTAATTCCACTTATTCATTAACTTATTAGTAGTTGTTTTTCTCAAATCCAATTATGATTATGACTTAATAAGCCTATTGATATTTTTATATTTCTCTTTAATTAAATTTAGAAAACCCATTTGATATTTTTTCTTTGTTTTTAATGAACTCATTTTCTAATCATAGTGTTGGTCTTAAATATATAACCATCTGACACTAATCTCTTGAAGATATAAGCATCTGAAACTAATCTCTTTGAATGTTGTTGATGTTAATTGAATTTAGGAAACCTATTTGATATTGTTTCTTTGTTTTTAGTGAACTTGTTTTCTAATCATAATATTAACCTTAAAGATATAACCATTTAACACTAATCTTTTTGAATCTTTTTGAATGTTGAGATTTTTTTTGAGTTAGTGAAAATATTTAATACAATATTTTAAATAATATCAACAATTTAATGCAATATTTTAAATGATGTCAACAAAACCTCTAAATAAACTAAAGTTAATCTCTTTGAATGTTGGTTTTTTTTGAGTTAGTGAAAATATTTAATATTATATTGCAATATTTTAAATGATGTCAACAAAGCCTCTAAATAAACTGAAGTTAAATGCAGAAGAGATGGAATCATCCTTAAATTATTATAATTACTCTTTTTAATAACTATGGTGGAGAACCATTTCAAATATAAAAACCCTCAATTACATAAAGTACATTTAAGTATATTCATCCATAATATTAATAAAACACTTCTTACCTCATATTACTGTTGTAATTAAAAAAACTCATTAATTGTTAACATTATCAAAAATACAAGCTTGAACTTTGGAAGAGAGTTTCTTAAAGACACTATTTTAACAACAAAGATGATGTCCATTTTTGTATATTATTTTGTCTATTTTTGTGATTGTATAACCTTTATGGCTGGTACCTACGACTTGGATTTTGTAAACTTTGGTAACTTGTTAAAGTTTTGGGTCCTACCTTTAGTTCTCATACTTTCCTCTAGTGCTCTCTCCACAATTGTGTGTTTAGGTTGCTTACATCACGTTAGTACCTACGAAATATTGTTAAATAAATTTTAGTGGACATCTAATTACACTGGCTATAATCCAAATGAATGCGTGAGGAAAAAGTATGTTTATTGCGTGTCAATGTGTGTTGTGAATATGTGTGTGGTGGGAACTCATGTGATTATGTGTGGGCTGCATGTGAATTATGTAGCTTGTCCACGCAAGCATCTTTCAACGTGCATACCCCCAAAAAACTGAATGAGAATAGTAATTAATTTAAAATGATAACCACCCTTGGTAAATTCTAACTGACTAGGCTGGTTAACTCATATAAAAATAAGCCTAAGTAAAATAAACCCCCTTCATCAAACTTTCTCTCTCATTGTGATGCATCATTTTTTCACTTCGGTGCAAAATAAGAACATTTCCCACTGCTATGAAGTGGAGGAATAATATGATATATTAATATATACATTCAATTTAAAATTAATATTTATTTAAATTTAAAGTTTGGTTGATCAGATTTTAAGAAAAGACTTTATTATGTTTAATTGAGAGGGTTGATTCTTTATTTCTCCGTTCATCATAGGTGAGTTCCTTGGCACACTTCCCCTTTTTTGTTCGGAGAGTAACTCTATCTTCTTTCTTTATTGGTTAAAATGTTTAAATATTCTTAATAGTCATGTTGAGATGATGGCCCTTATGGTTGAGCATAAATTGAGTGTGAGTTATTGGATGTGAAGGATTGTGAGTTATTGGATTTGAAGGATTGGGGGTTTGGAGTGGTGTTATTAAAAGGAAAAGTTCTATGTAATTGGATTTTAAGTGCTTGTACTCAAATTAAGGAAGTGAAAAAAAAATTGGGATGCAATTAGCTTAACAAGATGGGGAATAATGAAGAATGTTAAGAAGAAGGAGAGTTTTCTTAGATGAATCTCATTGCTCTAGAGAAGCACTTTTAACATTTAAGGATGTAAAGAAATTCATGATAGGTGTGAGGACATGGCAATCATTAGGTTCATGACACCATACAAGTTTATCACGTCAGTTTGGAAAATAGCCATGAGACCACTTTAAACTAGCATTAGAGGGTAGGAAGTAAGGTAATCATCCTAGTGTATTAGGGAAAATTTTAAGAACCACCCTAAATTTATATGTATAATAAATGGGCGAATCCCCATGATACATAGGAAAAATGGGAGGTGATTTTATCACTAATATAATACGTATCTATATATATATATATATATATATATATATTTTGGCGAATCTCTCACCAGATTATATTATCTTGTAAAGTCATGGCGAATCTTTCACTGAATTATAAAATCTTGTAAGATCTTGGAAAATCTTTCACTAAATAATAAAACATTGTGAAGTCTTGGCTAATGTTCTGTTAAAGTATGAAACCATATATGATAATAATAAAACATATTCATTACACTGTAATATACTAACATACATGTTTGGAAAAAAGAAACATAATTTTCACTTCCTACAAACAATGTTGCAAGTTTTAGTGGCCATGTTTGTCATGGTAGGAGAGATTAATGTTTTCTCTACCACTTTTGTCAAGTTACCACTTTTTCCAAGCTATCAAATTTCTTTCTTATTCCATAGACTCCAACTGCGAGATAAAAAAAAAACACATCAAGTTTGTTTACCCCAACACGCCAACAGGTAGCAAGCTCCAACTATATAATATAATGAAGTAGTAGGTATCCCAAAGGCCTGAAGGGGATCTAATGGAAAGAAGTGACCATTTTCAGAAGCCTTCCAATCAATATATAAATGTAGATTTATTATTATTTTAATTGGAAATCTTCAATTAAATAATAAAATTTAATTATGTCTCTCCCAATCTAAATTTCTTATTAGCATAATTCACTACCTTCATACCATTTTTAACAACGTTGTAACATGTGGATTAATTTCCTTTTTGGTGCACAATCTTCGCCTTTTAGGACAATATGGTGCAGTGACCCAACCCCTACAGATCATTACGACAAACTAAGAATAACAGAGAAGATGAAAGGTTGTACAAACCAACATATTTTTCAAACAACTAATCCAAGATTAGTACCTTAACTTTTTCATGAAGATATCATATTGAGAATGTTTGAAAAATGGTGGGAAATCTGGGCAGTGACTATCTCTCTTCTGCGAGGGTGATGCGGAAAGAGTTAAGATTTCATTGTTTTGAATTTTTTTTGTTAAATAAGAAAAACCAATATTAATGGAGATATCGGTATTTTTACTAAATTTCGTGAAGTGACTAAATGTAGCTTTAACCATTCACCTTAAGATTTTTTTTTTACAATATAATTTCCTAAGTCTATTTAATATCTTCATTATCATAAAAACCAACCTATAGCCATCTTAACTCCACATCTACCACTCTTAGAGGGATGAAATCTATTTATCTCTCCCAGCACTTGGTAGATGCAGAATTAAAATGGATCTAAGCTGATAAAATTTCCCCTTTAAATAGTCTATGCTCACATGAATACCATGGTATTACCATGGGTCAATACCATGGGTTATCATAAACCTGGAGCTTAAAAACTACTATTAGTAATTTATAAAAATTAATAAAATTAATAATTGATTTTTATTTTATTTTTTTATTTTAACCAAGTTAAAATGTTTAAGTGACATTAAATTACAAGATCCATTTTTACTCTTGATCTACCAAGCCCCGAGAGCGATCAAATGTTTTTCACTCTATGTTAGTTTGCATATCATGATATTTGATCCAGAGTAAAGATGGATCTATGCTAGTTTAATTCCCCCCTTTAAATAGGCTGCATTCCATGTGAATGCCATGGGTCAATACCATGTGCCATCTTTATTAGGGTTAATAATGTTTTTTTGCATGGTATTAATAATAATTTGGCCCATAGGCTTCACCTAAATATAACACATTTTTTGAGTGTCCGTAAATATAAGGTGGCTTATGGAGTAAATATAAAAAATGTTTTATTTATTTACCATACCTTTCGTTTATTTATATTTTTATTAATTTACCATACTTTTTTTATAAATATGGGATTTGGCCCATAGGATTCAATTAAATAAAACCTCTTTTTTGAGCCTTCTTAAATAGAAAGAGGGTTATGGACTAAATATAGAAAGAGGTTTTATTTATTTACCATACCTATAGTTTATTTATATTTTTATTTATTTACCATACCCCTTTTATAAATATGGTATTTGGCCCATAGGATTCACTTAAATGAAACCTCGTTTTTGAGGCTTATTAAATAGAAAGAGGGTTATGGACTAAATATAAAAAGAGGTTTTATTTATTTACCATACCTCTAGTTTATTTGTATTTTTATTTATTTACCATACCTTTGGAGTAAGTATAAAAAGGGATTTTATTTATTTACCATACCTCCACTATATTTATATTTTTATTTATAACTATCATAAATACATTTTCTTGAAAATGAGGGCGAATGGAAGATTGTAACTCCTAATTTTAAGGGCTAAATTTACTTTTTTTACCCTCTCCCTTAAAATAAGGTGGGCTAACCTCCATACCTAATTTTTTTATAAAATAAATTTGAGGCGATTTGTAACAATGTACTATGATACAAAATATTCGCCCAATAAAAATATAAAACCCCTTAATTTAGCCCAAGGGGGGAAATTCGCCCCTAAAATTTTCCATGTAGTGCATGTTAGTGTGGGGAACTGGCCTTTGGCAAGTTGTCGATGAAGCTCAAACATCTTTTTGAGGAAGAGGGCTAAGCATATTTGGTCCTCATAACCCAAGAAATTTCTTGAGAGAACCAAGTGAATCTTTAAATAGACAATAAAACCATCCTTAGTCTCATAAAAGGGAAATCATCCAAATACAATGCTCCCAAGGAATATGGTGATTAGTCTCCATGCAAAGCTAGTGAGAACAAAGTACCCTAAGGGTTGAATTAACCATCTCTATACTAGAGGTGCAAGTCTAAGTAGTGTTGAAGTTAGAATGAAAGTGATTCTCTAAAAATCATATGGATAGAAGATAGAGTTCGTAGATCTTAGTACGAATACCTTTATTTATGCCTCCATTGGAGAGATCAGGGGCACCCACTGAAAGCTATTCGATGGTGGTCTATTAATATTAAGGTCAATGAGGTGAAGTAGTTAAGAGGCTTTTACATATATTTTTATTTTCCATGTAACCAAGCACCTCACCCTCGAACCCATAAGCAAGGGTAACATATTCTTCAGGGCTTAAGGTTATACAAGGAAAAGGCTTGAAGCGATTACAACAATATACTTAATAAGAGCTCAACATGTCACTTGCGGGGATTGAACCTGGCTGGGGAGTCATTCCTCCTGACCAAACAAGATAAACCAATTGACTAAGAGGCTCTCATATACCAACATGGATTCCCTTGCTATCCTTGTTGTAGAGGATATGAGAAAGATATGGATATCTAGGAAGACAACTTCATGAGTTTCCCATCCATCTAAGCTTATGTATCACTATTGTTGGAGGAAATATCATTGAAGCAATGAGTGGGGCTATGCCAAATTATTCAAGAATAATATCACGAGGAATCAATCTCTTGACATTAAGATGCTTGGAGAACATTATGACAACCATTCTCATTATCTTGTTTCAATCTACTCCATGGAGAGATGGTACCCAAACCTCATGTCCGTACAAGATGGTAGGTGTGTCTAGTAAGTGAAAGAGTTAGATCTTTAATACAATGTGTTGAAAGTGAAGTTAAAAACATAATTTTTCAAGAATGGTGAAAATTACATATCCCATACTCATTCTAAAACCATAGATAACCTAAAACTTAGAGAAAACGAACCCAAATATATGCATAAACTTTTTTGCATGACTTTTTCACCTTTGCAAAAACTTTTTTCATAAAATATTAAAAACAATAACTTTTGTTTTCTATAATCTAACTTAGAAACTAATAAATATCTTAAAAAAAAAAAACTAAAATTTCTAATCTCTAAATATTTTCCATTAAATAAACCATAAAAGCAATATCATTTCTAAATAACAATGAAAACTCCAAAAAGTAAACAACTATATGATGTGATTTCCTCTAACTCATTATTATCCCATTTAAGCATTAAAAAAAGGAACAACTTTATTTAAGTGCTAAATGTCTTACAAATAAGACCAAACCACAAAGCCTTAAGCGTGTAAGCTAATTAATATGGAAATGTGAAACGTTATATTAACGTTACTTCAGGTTTCTTGTAAGTGATATAAAGTAATTAATATTGAAAAGAGATCAACACGGTTGCTTCTAAATTATCACAAAGTTACCTAAAGGCGATTCCATTTCTCGGAGATTGTGAAAACATTAATTGATTTGTTAAATAAATTAGTCACTCCAGGAGTGTGAATCCACCATAATTGTTGGATTCCTCCGCGTTTCCAATAAAAAATCATTTATTTTTAATATTTTAAACATTTAATTACTAATTACATGGTTATTTTATAATGAAAAAGGACGAGAGTTGTATAATAATAACACTAACAACGATCAAACCATTTTATTATTGTAATAATTCAATATTAAATTATATTTGTTTAATATAAGTATGATTCAATCCCATTCTAGATAAGTTTATCTAAACCATTTGTTTGTGTAATGTATTAGGAAGGTCCAATTATTTGAAAGATGCATATGTTATTATTATCCCTCCGCCAAAGGTAGAACTTTTCAAAAGAAATACAAGGATGTGGTGCAAGTGCAAATCACTGACTAACCTTGGGTGGATAAGTGACAGCGCTATAGCATAGGAAATTGAGCAAGAACATCATAAGGAGGGTGAGGGTCTTCCCACATAGACACTCTTGAGTGAGGTCATGGCATGAGAGTAGGCCATGGTCTAGGAGACAAGTGAGGACATGTGTTCCATAAACAACCAACATTGGATAGGAGCTTTTTAAATATAACTAGAGTTAAATATGTGTACATGGGGAATGAGAATGAGGAAAGGATAAGTTTTAGAGTTACAAATGTGTGTACAAATGTTTACATGGTACTCCATGAATGATGTGTACTATAGTTATAGTTAAAAATGGTAAAAATGTTACCATGGTGGTGAAACAAATGAGGAGAGGATGAGTACATAATGAGGATGAGGATGAGGATGAGTACATAATTAGGATACAAACCACCATAAATGACATGCCATCTCTGTTACATTCAACCAATCCAAAGAACATGGGGTATATACTCCACAAAGATGCCACTGTAATTGTACACATTTATTTTCCTTCTATATTGAGATGTTGACACCCATCTTTTTTAATTCATACTTTGGTATTTATAATATTGTTAGTATTGGGACCGCACAGCTGCATACTTTGTCGTTTTGTGGGGTTTTTCTAGGCCTGTGATTATTGTTGAGATTTGAATTTTCAATTGCGTTTTGAATACTAAAATTTGTTCCAGCAAATAGACTAGTGGTGTGATTAGTGTAGAAAGAAACATCAAGAACAAGAACTTCCAGGCTGATTAATTTAGGGTCGGCAGATTTGGGAAAATCCCGGTCATGCATTCGTTTTAAATTGAGGGGATTGAGCACGAGAATGATAGACGACATCCTTGCTCATCCTCTCAGGCTGACACGTACGTCCCTGTGCATTTCTTTTTTCTATATATATCATATCACCACCACCCAAACTTCCCAACACCTTCCTTGAACCAATTTCATATTCATTTTCTGCTACAAATCCCCGGATCGGGGCAATATGGGTTTGTTCCGATGAGTTTTCTCCTTCATCATAAACCCAGAAGAACCACTCACCGCTCACAGGCCATAGACCTGAAACATCTAGGTACAAGGATTCTGTGACAACATTCATTTTCTGTCCTTGAGGTATATACACAGGTTAATGGCCCTGTGGAACTTATTTGGGTTTTTTTGTCTGATAATCTGACTTGTCTGGCCTGAGTGTTTGGATTAGTTCAGATAAAAACTGTCTTTTCTCAGTGTCCATATTTATTCCCATGAAGTATAGTACTAGGTTAGAGGACCAGTAACTGTTTTTTTCCAGGATTTGTGGATACCCATGTGAGTTTCCTTGCTTGTAGCACAGGTTCTCAATCTGTATTTGTTTGATCAGGAGGATCGGATTAATTTTCTGAATTTGCGGGAAGAATGGCTTCTGGAATCCTATGTGCAGCGAGGCATGTGGCCCCATCTGGGTCGAGCAACAATGGCAGCGGCCATGGCTCAAAGCAAAAGATGGAGGAGAAGCCTAGTCAGTTTGTTACAAGTAATTCCATAAGGTCATCGTCCTCCATGCATATTGTTAATGCCGCTGCAACATCAAATCTTGCTGCAGCGGTTCCTCAGCCTGCAATTCATTGGAATTATCATCATGATTATCGCTTTGAGATGGCAATGGCTCCAAGGCCGAAGCAGGTGGCAGATCCTCTGAATGAAATAGTGAGAGCCAGACTTTGTGGTGATAATTATCATGAGAATACTAACTATGGCAGCAGTGGTAGCGAGCATGATCCTGATTCTGTGTGCCTTGCTGATATGGTCTACGGTTTCATGGAAGAAGAAGAAGAAGGAGGAGGAGGAGGAGGAGGAGGAGGAATAAAAAATAAAGAAGTTGGTAATTGTGGGAGGTCAAGGTGCAATTGCTTGAATGGCACTGGAGAGCCCTGCTCTGATAATATTGCAGAGGTGGATGGTGATTCTAATTCTGCACTTGCAGAGGATGATTTCAATGAATTTCCCAATGCAGAGCTTAAGGAGATACTAGAAGGCCTGTTCTTGTCCAGCATTAACAACCCAGTTGAGTTTCTCCTGCACAAGGAGGCTGCTAGGGCTCTTGAGATAAATCAAAACGAAGTTGAAATTTCCAATGTGAATAAACATCAGGTTATTGACCAGAAAAGCTGGTTGAGGCGGTGTGTGATGAATTATTTGCGTGGACTGGGCTACAATGCAGGCCTCTGCAAATCAAGATGGGAGCACATTGGTGGATTCCCTGCAGGGAATTATGAGTACATAGATGTAATAATTGATGGAGACCGTTTCTTTGTGGACATTGATTTCAGAGCACAGTTTGAGATAGCCAGACCCACAACTGTATTCAATGCCTTATTGCAGGGTTTGCCCAATGTATATGTGGGCAAGGCCGAGAGATTGAAGCAGGTCATTGAGATCATGTGTGACTCTGCCAAGAAATCCCTCAAGAAAATGGGAATGCACCTGCCACCATGGAGGAAGTATAGATACATGCACACCAAATGGTTCGGTCCCTACAAGAGAACTACCAATGCAGTGGCCGCCTCTTCCCCAGATGAGTCCTCTTTGGCGAGGGAGCTCGGCAGCATTGCCCTCAAGGGCGCAGGATGGGATCGTCGGTTCAAGCACCAGATGGAGCTCATCTTGCATTTTGAAAAGGGCAATTCCAGGCTAAAATTGAAACCAAATTCTGCAGATGAAATTGTAGTTGTGGGCACAGACTGGACACCTCCTGAACTCGCGCCGAGACCTTCTTCGCAAGCCAAGGTTTCAGGATTAGCCTGCGCATTGAATGAGGCTGGCCTTACTTCTTCTCTCGGATCACAAAAAGGTCCACAGAAACAACAGCAGGCGTAGGGTTTGGGTTGGGCCAACTTGGTCTCTAGCGTTTCCATAGATTACTACTAGTTTAACAGTGGAGCCTAATTATCATCTAGCGCCCTGAGTTTTTTTTTTTTAAGTTATGTATATATGTTGGAGAGAAGAGTTGAGAGCCTGGAGACAGTAAGGTGAAGAAATCATGGTGTCTTTAATTTTTAATCTAAGGTCTGGTTTCAGAAGTTATCTTACTGGCATTAAAAGCCTGATGAGTTATATTAGGAAGAGGCATTTTAGGGGGGGGATAACTTGCCTAGCAGAGAGGTAGCCTCAGTACAAGAGGATGGATAGACTTCTTTGAACCATGCAACACCCATCAGGCATGAACAGAGTTGTTGTTGGATGTATATGCATATGCGTATATGTAGTTTTTTTAAATGTATTCTTTCCTGGCTTTCGAGAAATATGCCTGCCTTTGTAATCTTCTGAGCATGAATAAAGAGTTTCAGAATTCAGAACTTTCACGCTTTTTGATAATTCCTCTGCTTCTTGATTCCATTCCAATTCCATGGATCTTAGTATGGACTGAAATGAACTGATGAGTTCACCGGCTAAACTCTATTATCATCTAAAATTGGGATCACACCTCACACCACACTGTAGCCAGTGCCAGTAGACAATAATCATAGTGCAAGCCAGTGGACAAAAAAATATTTTTTCTTTTCATTTGATAAAATGGATTCATCAATCTTATCCATACTTTTGATATTGAAAATGCTCTATGGCACTCAATGATTTGTGGAATTAACTTTTTATGAATTGCACATACAGAACCTCTCTGTTAGATGTGATGTCATGCCACTCATTTGATTTGATATACATCACATTTGGTGGTACAATGCCCTCATAATTTGACATTGTTTATCTGAATTCAATTACATACAAAACTGCTTGTTTTTTATGACTGTTAGAAGAAATGATGCTTCTCATGTTCTTCTCTGCTGTGGACTAAACATGATTATGGGTTAATTAATTCAGAGGTTTGCCCTTCACTGCTCAGCCTCATCCATACTCTCTATGTCTATTCACACACCAGTATAAAAATGGATAAACTTTGAGACAGTTGTGTCAGAAAGGATTCCACAAAAGGATTTCGTTGAAATTAAATGCTTTCCAGTTCCAACCGTAGGAATGCAAATATTTTTGGCAGAGGTGGTGTAGCCAAGTGTTCAAATACAGAGCATGCAATGCAATGTAAGCAGGCTCCACAGGATTGGACCCCAAATCCTGTCTTGTAAAAGGGCCAGGCATTCCTGCACTGCAATGAGGGCATGCCAAAATTTCAGAGGTCCATGGTTTTCTGCATTTACACAAAACCAAATATCCTTGTAAGATTATGACCTGTCCAGTGTCAGTGGCAGGCCTGGAATTTACCGGTCATTAATGCCCACATCACACCGGCTATTTGCCATAGAAGGATGGCCGACATATTTTTGATTGGAATCCAGTGAGAATTTCAAGAATTGAAACAGTATGATCCGTATACGTAGATTTATTATCTTTGAATCGATCTGTAGAAGCGAAATGAACAATTTCTACTACTTTTTACTGCAGCCATTATTGGAAAAAGAGCCAAAATCCAAGTGCCCCGCCATGGTTCAGTCCCAAATGTTTAATCCTCTGAAAATGACACATCGGCACATTCCTGCTCCCTAAATTATTGTAGAAACTGACTCTTAAATTTAGTTTCACATCGTCTCTAAAGATGCCCAACTATGATCTACACGTTGGGATGGCTATTTCCGGCTGGAATTTGGTATTTTTTAAAATGGGTTTAGTGTTTAATAGTATTTTAGGATAGAAATAGATTCAGTATTATCACAAAATTTTGGAGTAATTAAAATTTATTTTGAAACTCGATAATAGATTAAACTTGATTTTTCAAAACTCTCCATCAGATTTTATCAAAATAATACTAAAATTTCTGTTATTGATTTAGTTTTTCAAAAATTTCCACTAAATTTTATCAAAATAATACCAAAATTTCTATTATTTTCAAATGAAATATCCTCTCCTTATACCACACTTCACACATACAAAACTTATCACAGGTCAAATATCTAATATTACATGTTTCTGGAAACTTCAACCTATATATTGGTTCAACCAACTCAAACTAAAATTCTTGAACAATTTTAAATATACAATCAACCATTCATTTTCTTTAAAAAACCATCTATGAATTCATGTAGATGGATGTTGTTTTCTTCCGGAAGCTGGAAACTACCATCTCCGTTGGATTGGATGTGTTAAAATTACATTTTTTTTTGTTTGTTTGTCGTGGGTGGATGGATAAGATTATGACTGGAGCAACTCCATGGTTGGGGTTTAAAGTGTTTTAGATTTGAGGGTGACATGCTCACAGATCCAAGCAAGAGCAAAATCGACATGTGGGTCCTCTTTCTCTTTGTGTAATGATATTCGTGTGGCCCCGGTAATAAGAATAATACAGTGAGCCATTGTCTGAATGTGCAGTGGATAAGACTCTGACTCAGGAATGACGAGTGAAGGAAGATGTAGGTAACCTCGGGTTGAGGATTGTTTGGTAATCAATATTTAATTATGACTAGTCCTGATAGGTTTCCTCAGATATGAACTGAACCAATAATGGCACATGCACTGCACTCTGCTATTGGTACAGGGAAACAAATGCCTCAATGTTAAAACGATTGGCAGGGATAGAATTTGACCAGCAAATTTATAGGCTGATTTGTTCGTTAAATAAAGTGAAAATATTTGTAAAATTGTTTAGATTTTTTTTTTTTTAAACTGTGAAGTTGGAAAGGTGTGGAAATTTTTGAGGGGTGGTTGGGTTTTGAAATCCCAATCTTATGGAAGAGGAATTGAATTTTTTACAAAATTATATAGAGATTTTAAAGAATCATAAATTTAAATTGTTGTTTTTGCTCTTGTCATTTATTGGGGTTCTGAATCTATTTATGCATTCAGAAATACATTTTAAACAATAAGAAATCACAATCTTGCTTGAAATTCTATCAACGAATTCCGCTAAAAAATCATTTTGTAGATTAGTTAGATTGCATCGTTTTAATTAAGTGGGTATTTTTTGAAGTTAGATTTGAAGTTACAATTAAATGATTGAGATATTTCAATTGTTGTCCTTTTTTTTTTTTCATTGGCCATTTTGTTTACTAGTTAGAGTATGTCCCATATTAATTATGGAGTTAGGTGGGTTTTTTTGGAATTGGATGGGATGTTACAATTAAATGAATGATTGAGATGTTCAATTGTCATATTTTTTTTTATTTCCATTAATAATGATTATTTAGTTGCCATGCATCATGGAGATACAATGTTATACGGGAATAACAACATAAAGCAAAGTGAACACTCTCTGAGGTGGAGACATAGGACCACCTTAACAAACTACCAACAAATTTGCTTGCACAACACCACATGTAAATCATGTAAATGTGATACCAACCATAGTTGTCACAAATTGAATTTCCTTTAGAGATCTTTGAATTGATCCCCAATGTTATTGTTTTTTTTCAACAAACAAAACACTTTCATTAAGGTAAATTAAGAAAGCACAAATATCCAACATGACATGCCTATCGTGATTGGAATACAGGGACAAAAGTCATTTCAAGATCGTCCTCAGAGGTCTTTTGTCTTTACAAAAGCAGAAAAAATAGAAGGGAAACAAAGAGATGTCATTGTAATAGAAAAGTGTTGCATAGCAAAACATAAAGATGCGCCCATTGACATATATCAAATTATTTCTTGACAAAGGTCATTTCAAGATATGTTTTGTGTCTTTTCAAAAGAAGAAAAAATAGAAGGGAAACAAAGAGATGTCAATGTAATAAAAAAGAGTTGCATAGCAAAACATAAAGATGCGCCCATTGACATATATCAAAGTATTTCTTGTTCCTTGTGATTCGAAGATGTGCTCAGGAGTTGAAGAGAAATCTGGAAGAGTCTCAAGTGCTCAAATGTCAATGTGCTCGGATTCTATAGGAACGCCTTGTACAAATGATTGAAAGAGAATCTGTCTAGGAGTAGCACTGCAACTAGATTTGGAAAGAGTATCAGCCTCGCCATTCTGGAAATGTAGATGTGGGAAATGGATAAAGAATTGAAGACTTGAATGAGGTCACGAACTCTCTGCTTCCAATTAGAGAGTGAAGGGGCATCCAATTTGCAAATTTCGTTGGCCCATTCAATTATAGATTTAGAGTCTCCAAAAGCAACGAAAGCTCTAATGCCAAGCCAGTTAACACAATGTAGGACTCCCAAAGAGCTAGGGGTTTCGCCCGAGTATTGGTGCCCGAACCACAAAACCAGTGAAATCTGATGAAAAGTTCAAGACCCAAGTGAATAGCCATTCCGCAACCAAAATGATCAAAGGAGCAAGCTCCATCGAAAAATCCCACAGGAAGGCGGACCAAATGTTTTTTGGAGGATGGGAGAGTTTAGGGTGACAAATGGAGGAAGAGAAGAATTATTGGTAGTAAGCAAAGATCTTACAACTACACCTCCAAATATTTGTCTGTGTCTATTAAAAAATGAGGTTGTTTCTAGTATGCGAGATACCCGAAAAGACATAAAAACGTAAAGTCTTGTGATGAATATTGTCCAAGGACCCCAACATTCTTGCTTTCCGCATAATAACCTCAATGACACACATTCTTACATTTTCCATAAGGGCCTCAACAACATGCATTCTTACCCTCTGCATAAGGGCTTCAACAACATTGCATTGATGTCCTTATCGAACAAAGTAGACATATTTATGTGCATCAACCATTTAAATTGTTTGATTGTGCTAGGTTCTAATGGAGTAGGTCGTTAACCATTTAACTTGTATGATTGTGTGAGGTTGTATGAAATGTTGATTTACAAAATAATAATTTTTGTTGTTTATAAAATTATTAGGTTTTATAGAAAGATTTTTGGTTCGACCCTTTGTGGGATTATTCTATGGGTAAAAAACCATGATCTAAGCTATCAAAATCACTAGGAAATCACAGCTGCCTAAGCCACATCGATCCAATTAAGGGTAGTCTAACTAATAGATGAAATCATTTTTCAGAAATTTTCCTAATCAATTTTGCTCAAAACAGTAAATTTTTTTTTATAAGCATAAGTTAAAGTTATTTAATCTAAGTATCTTCAGATTATTAAATTCATTTATACATTCAAAACACATTTTAAACCAAATAAAAAATCATAATCTTTTAAAATTATATCATTTTCGAATGAAAAAATACTCGAGTAATTTAATTAGAATAAAAAATTAGAAAATATTTATACAACCAAATTATTTATTTTTTTAAAAATCCAAATCATTATAATTGTTTATCTTAGCACCTTGCATTAAATAAGTGTGTGTGTTTTTTTGTTTTAGCTGAGTCGTGACCGCACGGGACGCGTGTTTTTTTTCATGAACGCAATCGTTAAGTTTGTTTCTTGTTTGTCATATTGCTAAGAAACGATAAAGGTGTCCGACAACAATGGTGTCGACGAAGCTATTATGTGTCGTATTTTTCTGGAGGCAAGTGCTGACGTGGATTTACAACATAGTAAAACTAAGATAATTGTGGAATTTAGGAGGGGATAATAGTGGTCCCACCTGTTCAAATGAATTTTGATATATACGGCTTTTATTCTCAAGCTGCAGCAGACCGTCGCCGTTCATTACACGTGTTTAAATCATTGTTGACTAGGCTTAGTCCACACATACGTATAGAGTCCACATTAAGCGGCCTTTCCTCTAACATCCGACATGGATTAAATGAGTTTTTAGATCTAACGAAGGTGGGCATACATACATACATCATTAATATAGGTTCAATGAATCTAGACATAAAAGTGCCAGTTATGTAAGTTCAATGGATCTAGACATAAAAATGTGAGTCAAGTAAGTTCAATGAATCTAGACATGCAACATCAAATGGATTTGAACATTTAATATTAGCAATGTAAATTTAGTTAAATTTAGTTAGACATGAATAACTATGTTATTAATGTGTTTAAATTTAATTAATTTAGAGATAAATATATTAGTTATATAAGTTTAATGAATTTAGACATGTGATTTCAATGATGTAAATGAAATGAAACATGAGTATTCAGTTAAATGAATGTAACTTTAAACATGGAAGTTGAACAATTTAGGTTCAATGAATATAGACAAAAGACATTGTAAATTCAATGAATGTAGACAATTAAATATGAAATCATTTAATTTTAAACATGAAAGTTCAGTGATTTAGATTCATTAAATATAGATAAAAAGACATTAAATTTATAATGTATGTAGACAATTACATATAAATTAAATATAAAAATCTAAACACAAAAGCAGTTATTTAAAATTTAAGATAATTATAATTAAAAAACATGTGAATTAAATTTAAGTTCATTAATATATAAAAAAACATACTTATTAAATTTAAGTTCAATAAATATAAAAAAAAAAACATGAACAACATAAATTCATTGAATCTATACCTAAATAGATAAATTCAATATTAAATTTAAGTTCAATAAACATAAAAAAAAAACATGAACAACATAGATTCAATGAATCTATACCTAAATACATAAATTCAATGAACCTAGACGTAAAGATAACCTACGCATTCAATGAACCTACCGCATAGAGAAAGAGACTAAGTATACTCGACGTGGAATACATTACCCTTAAATGTACAAACGGATTATTGGATGATGACATGGATTAAACATTTCATTGAAACATAGAAATTTAACTTTCTACACGGAACTTCTTTATTGATTACAAATTAACCTATCAAATGAGTTTCTTTCCATTATGAATTGAAAGGCAGAGAAATCATACAACGACTTACACATGCTAATCTTAATATCACATGGAATGAATTATGAATTTCATCATTATTTGCTCTTTAAATATAATTTTAAAAATTTAATATTATTTGATTTTTATAAAAGCATAAATCTGTATTATTTGATTTTTAATAATTAATTATGAATATATATTCACATATGTTATGTATTTTGGATAGATGGATGGATGGTCTAAAGGACTTAGGACTCCAAACTCATG
This sequence comes from Pinus tabuliformis, assembly GCA_031772625.1. Classification (NCBI taxonomy): domain Eukaryota; kingdom Viridiplantae; phylum Streptophyta; class Pinopsida; order Pinales; family Pinaceae; genus Pinus; species Pinus tabuliformis. The sequence goes on from CM062820.1 coordinate 648,231,044, forward strand.
AATGAATGATATATGGAAATAGAGTTTATATATATATATATGTATGTCCATTAGATTAAGAGGTCTAAAAGACCTAGGATTCCAACCGATGAATGAATGAATGTTCATGGGACTAAGTGGTCTGAAGGACCTAGGACTCCAACTCATGAATGAATGATATATAGAAATAGAGTTTATATATATATATATGTATGTATGTCCACGAGATTAAGAGGGACTTAGGACAACCCATGAATGAATGAAATATGGAAATAGAGTTTTGATTTATGTAGGCACAATGTTGTAAAATAAATATTAATATAAAGTAAAATATTATTGTATAATACATTTATTAAAATTATAAAAAAACATAAAAATTAATTTAATCTCAATTTTATTTTAAATTATTATTATTATAAAAAATTAATGTATTAGTTAAATATATACATTAAAAAAATAATATGTAACCAGAACTTTAATTATTGTTTTCATAACTCATGTTTATATAACACATATTTATTACATTTTTTTAATTAATCAATTTAATTAAAATTGTAGAAATGACATAACTATTTTTAAGATAAATCTCAATCATTGATTTGTGATTACTATTAAGAGTATTTTAAAATATTATATGAATGTTAAATCCTTACTATCCACATAATAATTATTGATAAAACTTATTCCAAAATAAACTCACCTATTAATATAAATATAGATATTTTATTAGATAAGTAAAATTGAACTTTTAAAGTGTCTTTGAAATAAAAAATAATAAATAGAACGATACTTGAACGGGTTATATTTAAGACATTATGAGATGATGAAAAACTATATGAATTTTTTGTTGATATATATGTACAAAAATAATGAGAAATGTATTATGAGAACAAAGGTTATAATGTATTATGTGCAAACATATATTATAATAAATAATTCTATTTAATTTTTAATTAATAAAATTAATGGTGGATATTATTTCAAATATAATTTATGATTGGTGTTGATTTAGGAATAAGATTTAAAATAGTTTTTTATTTTTTATTTAATCATCATTTTTTTTGATATATATATATATAAATATATATATATATATATATATATATATATGGTAAATTCATAATTTGTTGGAGTAATTTGGATTAGGCATAAAACCAAAACTAAACATCAAATCTACGTTGCGACTATAACACCAAGAATATATCCAACATCCAAAAGAAATATGTTAATGGATTAAGACTCAAAGAGTGAAAAGTCTACTCCCTTATGAATCATAAAGACATTTTTAAGTTTAGTGGGTTTCATTAAATAATAGTGATAAATGGGTGAATAAATTAAATAGAATTTACTACCTTTAATGTTTCTCTCATTTTTTTCTTCTGTTTGCTAAGTTGTGTAAGTCTGGAGATGATTGCATGCTTAACTTTTGGCTTGAGAAACCACAACCCAGGGGCATCTAAGTAGTTAAAATCACCCATGGATCACACCTGACCTGGGCCACACTAACCCTTAATATAGCTAGATTTTTTCCCACAAAATCCATAAAAACTCCATAGTAAGTACGCCCATCTTTATATTTTCATTTCATAATTAAGAACATAAAAATAAAACACAAGCTTTATGTGGCAATTAAAATTTTCCTATATTAATTTTTCTCAAAATATAATTTGTTAATAATATGTTATTTGCTTCTTCTTTTCTCAATTTTAATTTATTTAATATTCCATACCTTAAAAGAAAACATTAAATTTAAAATATAAATAAAACTCAATATAATACTATATTTTAGAATTGATTGAACCAGCGATGGCGAACCCTAGAACCTCTGTCTCCGTGCCCTCGGCCGCCGTCGGCTCTTGGCATGCTCTGTGTGAGAAGGGGTTTGAGAGATCTAAGCTAAGACTTAAGGATTATCTCTCAGAAGCAGATCAGCAGCATGATTTAGCCATGTTCGCCGGCTTGAACCCCAGCAATGATGCCTCCATGCCTCATGCCGCCGCAGGGTTTCAGATTGTTCCGGCTGCGATGGGGACGGAGAGAACTGGGCAAAGACCAAAGGGCTTTCACTCAAACGCAGGCGTACAAGATTCCCAAGCCATCATCACAGGTGCTGCAGATCCAAAAGAACTTGTAATCCTCTTAGCCGAATACTCCCGGAAAGCCTGGACCCGGCCCCCTGTCTCCACGACGCGCCTATGTAGGCCCCTTTCGATGGCTGGAGCAGCGAACAAGATAGATCGTGCAGATCTGTTGGCTTGTCCTTTGTCCAGAGTTTCCAGAAACGAAGGAATGGCGTCTATCAGATGCACGCAGCCCCTGCCACCTAGACAATTGCGGGATCTGATAATTTATCAAGGCAGTTGCCTTTCCTCTCCACAGATCGATTGGGGAAAAAGGCTCTCGGGAACTTCCTCTTCCTTCCAGATTCAAATCAGGCTTCTTTCTGGCAAAACTATGCTTCATTGGGTTTGCCAGACGGATCTAGTGCGGAATCTCAAGCATGCATTGGACATCAAACTGGGGATCCCGTCTGCAGTTCAAAGGCTTCTCTTCGAAGGTAAACATCTTGAGGATCCCTTCCCCATTTCTTCTTACGGCATTGTGAAAGATGCATCTGTTATCTTAACCCTTCGGCTTCGAGGAGGAGCTGTGGGAGAGCCTTCTTCAGCTAAAGCTTTCTCGTATAAAGATGCTGTCCATGCCAAACAGTCTGAAAAGACAGATCCGCCATTGCAGTATTCACCCAAGCCTTTCTTGGTTGACAGAGTGGAGGAAGTCCCCTCAGTTGAGATCTCGTACCCTGATCTTGAAGACGAAACCCAGAAATTGGTTGAAAGGGCCATCATCTGCAGATTCAATGGGCTCTGGCCGCGCTCACAGGATCTGTATGACTGGATCAAAGATAATTGGACTGACCGCTGCAAGGTTTATTTCTGTGCAAAAGGATATTTCATAGTGCTGTTTGACGACCTCGAGCATTGCTACAAGGCCCTCGACGAAGGACCTTGGTTCATGGGAGAAGCTGGCCTCTTCCTCACTCCATGGTTTCCAGACTTTGACCCAGCCACAGCGGTTATCACCAAAGCCCCGGTATGGATCAGACTTCCAAATCTCCCTATTCACCTGTGGCGCACAGAAGTATACAGGCAAATCGGCAATACCTTGGGTAGCTTTCTCACAGGAGACTACAAGAGAGAGAGGCAAGGGCTCTATACACATGCAAGAGTTTGTGTGGAGCTTGATTTAAGCAAGGGATTGCCAGAGTACATCAATCTCAAGATCAAGGACTTTATCTGGACCCAGTTTCTAGAGTACGAAAACACGGCCTTCAGATGCCGTCATTGTCACCTAACAGGGCATCTGCATCACTCTTGCCCAGCGCTGTCAGCAAGAGCGAAAAAGGGCCTCTTCGCTCACTCTAAGCCCAAGCGTTGGGCTCCTTGTCCTCAGCAGCCAGCTGGAAAATCCAGCTCCCCTTGTAAGGAGAAGGAGGAAAGAGAGCCAGAACCAGATCAGACGCAGCAGCCGATGGAACCGCCACCGATCAACATGGGGATCTCCCAGGTCTCAGCAATCTCCCAGAAACGTCCCCATGAGACTTCTTCCTCGGATTCAGAGAAGGAGTCCCCGATGATAGAGAACTCCAGTCTTCAAGTTGTTCTAGCCCATCCTCCCCAGGATGGCTGGACAAAAGTCAACAAAAAGAAAGGGAAAAAACATTGTGGAGCAGTCATTGCCCCGCTGGGGTAACAGCCTGACAGTTTGTCTTTGCTAGCGAATCTGTTGATGTAGTTGAGCTTGTTTCTTCCTCCGAGACCGAGGTTGATGATCCCATCATTTCCGGTCTGTCGGTCTTTTGTTTTTCCTGTAGCTCTGTGATTGTTTCTTTCTTCCGGGACCGAGGTTGATGATTCCATCATTTCCGGTCAGACGGTCTTTTGCCTCTCCAGATTGTACAATATTTTACTTAATAGATTTAGTCTTTTACCGAGAAAAAAATACTATATTTTAGAATTATTTTAAATATTCTAAAATCGATTATAATTAACTATTCCATTACAATATCTATCACAATTTATATATCACAAATAATGATTTTAAGAATATAAATCAATTCAAAAATAAAAATTAGTTTAACATCACACTCTGTTTTTTTCTTCTCAAAATTTAACATTACAATTTACACGTTTAAAATGAAAATTTACACCAATTTAAAATTTCAAATAAAATTTAATTTGAATTATGTAAATAAATTCAAATATGCAATAAGATGATCTTTATCCTTGCTCTCTACAAATCCTTCTTTATCATATGTTAATTAAGGTTACAAATATAATTAGTAGATAAGAGTGGTATTGTAATCAAAGCATGTGCAATGATATATCAAAGGTTTTCAATTCATATTATAATGCCAAATAAAATGCAAAAAAATGTAAATATTATTTTTATTTCCCCCCCTTATTTTTCGCAGTAAAAGTGAAGGTTAGTATTGAAAGACCTTGTGGCTGAATCGGATAGTTCATTGTTTCATAAAATTGAGGCAAGTCAATAGTCCATATTAACTATTCATTTATTCATTTGTTATAAGTAATATATGATTTTCTTTTTATTAATTATTTTAATAATTATTTTTAATAAAAGTTATAGGAATTTTATTAATAAAAATATAAAATAATAATACATTTATATAAAATTAAGAAATATCATTTATGTTTAGGGTAAGTGTTTATTTCACTATTCATTTAGGTTGGTTAGGTTGGTAGTGTGTCTTTAGAGTTTATAGTTGGTGTATCAAACATGGTTATGTGAATAAGTGGAAGTTTATATTTATGGTTTGTGTGAGTGTTAATATGTTTCACTAAATTGCTAGGGGGTTAGAGGATGTTGAGTCTATTGAGGTGTCTAGATGATTTCATTGAAGATACCAACAAAGTTAGGGGGAGATTGGCGCAACCCTTCAAGCTCCTCTCAATTGTTGCCCCTTTCATTGTAGCCAATCTCAATTCCTTGCCAAGCTGCAAAGGGCTATTCCCATTATGTTGTAACTTATATCTCCTTTTTGTAAACACCCAACAGCTTGAAAACACCACTCAACTCATACAGGTTCACTTCTACATGGATTTCATTGGAACCCTAGCATGATATTCTCACCATGGGCTTGACTGACTCATTTGCAACTAAAAGAATTATGTTCGGGAGCTAAAACTCAGAAGCCACACACAGAACCCTATAGCTCCCATATGTGCAACAATTCAAACAAAACATATTTTACCTTGTTCAGGCTAACTTCAACCTGCTTTGGACTATTTAGGACTCTAAAAACCAAATGTTTGGGTCCACCTTTGTTTTGGGAATCCGAAATTGTTCAGAGGACTAAGTTTGTTCGGGCCCAAACTACTTCATGGGTTTAGGCTTATTTGGGGCCCAAACAAATTGCGCTAACTCTTCTAGACCCGAACTTCTGGCTTCAACCAAATTTCTTTAACTCTAGAGGTTTGGGGTTCCCGAATTGAAAAGCGCCCAACTCTATGCTTTCCCCCCCAGTCTGTCACTCAACCCATTCTCTCAAGCTGCTTCATGCCCAATTATCATTTCCAACTATGAGAACAATCTCAGGTTATGTCTCCATCGGCTAGAACTTAACGATTCATACTTCATCCTAATTCCAAGCTGGTCTAGCCCTGATATGGTGCAAATTTTCTCTAATATTGTTGCGTCCATATTTACTCAGAGTTCACTCTAATTTATACTTGTGGCCTTTTGTGGATTTTTCACTTAAATGATTGAGTGTTCAACGTGATTGACACTTTCTATGCGGTTTCATTTTTAAAAGCATAACAAACATTCGACCCTCTATCAAAAACAAACATAACGTCATATCTCGAACTCGTCCCTACAACTTCGACACTCAATTCTTGACACACAGTCATTCAAGCCTCTCCCAATAACATATTGACATCTATACTTAAATTGGAGAATTACATAAACACACAGAATTTGCCTAGATTTATCTTGGTGGTCAGAACCCAATAGTAATAAACATAAAGGATAAAAATTAGTTCCTATTAGTATCTAGAACAAAAGCATTTACAAGGGATTACAAAGGGTTTGTTGCCCAAGCTCTCAATCTAACTCTTTCTCGGCTCTATCTCTTTTTTCTCGAGAGCTCTTCTTTATACCAGATATTCACACATATAAAAATATCCTAACATAACTAACAAATGAGACATTTGTCCATTGACTCAAAAAGCTATTGAATTTTGTATCTATGTTGGTTTCAAAAGAAAGAATTTTTAATTTTTGAAATTTGAATTTTGGATCCAAAAGGATCATTAGAGAAATTTTGAGGTCTAAAATGGGTCTCCTAAGGAATATTATAAAATAATAGTGGAAATAATAAAATAAGATTATATTGCATCATCAAATTTTAGAGAGAAAAAAGAAAAACTATTTTTTCAATTCGTATTTTCAACTTATCTCCCTACGGTTTTACTCAAATTTCGAGCGAGATAACTTGTTGGATGTGAAATTGAATTCCTCATCCAAGGAGTACCCATCTTGCATACTTTGGATGGACCTTGTTACACGAAAATGAGAAATACATGAAAAACGTGATTGCAGTCACATTTTTCATGTATTTCTCCTCATTTTTCGTGTAACAAGGTCTATCGAAAGTATGCAACATGGGTACTTCTTGGATGAGGAATGAAATTCTGCATCCAATGAGTGCTCCTTGATGAGGGAGATAAGTTGAAAATATGAGTTTAAAAAGTAGTTTTTTTTTTTTTTTTTTTTTAAATAATATTTTTACGTTTTTACTCCCAAAATGGAAAATAATCCCCCATGGTTGACACCATCACCTTAAATCCTATTGGTTCTTCTAAAGTTGATTTTGGTTGTACATTTTTTATTTGAGGCCCATTTTAGACCTCAAATTTTCTCTAATACAAGGTGGCCCTCCCAATGTCAAGTCAGCCAATCTTGAAGGAATAAACCCATTCAAAACTTTTAACATATATATATTAGCGTTCATTCTCTCAATTTTTTGGCATCCATTTTTGCATCATCTAAGGCTTATTTTGGATCACAAGAAGGATGAAGTTCTAAGGCATTATATGAGGAAAATACAAGGATGAAATCTGAAGTTAAATGGAAGGAAAAAATCTAGGGAAGATCGAAATTTAAGAGGCATGAGAAGACCAAATTGTTGAGGCCATTAAGGGTAGTTTGACTAGATGTGACTAGGGCTATGCTACTAGTCAATTTGACTTTTTGTTTGAATGATGAATTAGATGTATCTCTGTGGAACTTAATAATTCTTTAAGAAAAAGGTTGGGTTTTTCCCCTATCTGGGTTTTCCATGTGTAAAATTCTTGTGTCTCTTGATCGGTTGTCTCTTTATGCTCCTATTGTCCTTTATTGTTTCTATTGTTGAGATCTCTTTGTGTAATTTCTTTATGTTGAATGTGAATGCTAGAAAGATTAACTTAAGAAATCATAAGAAGTAATTATCAACTAGAATATCTATGAAAAATCAACATGGTAGTAGAGCAAGGCTAAAAAGAAACCAAAGAGACTTTATGGAAGACAAAGTACTTGAGGTCAAATGTTGAAGAGAAGTTGTGAAGCACAAGTTGTCTATTTGTATGTGTTTGAAAGGCCTCGACGTTGATACTTTTTTTATTTTTAATTATAGAGCAGAAACCCTAGAAAATATGAGACCTTGTTATATCTGCTAGACTGAAGTTCATGACATGCCTCCAAATTTTAAGAGAAATTTGAAGTTTGTATTGAATATTCTGTTGATCATTGTAAGAGGGCTGAAACCTTAAGTTCTAAACCTCATTCAAAGCATCATAAGGTCGAAAAGCCTCAATATGACAATACAGAGGCTGAAGTGACGTGAGATTAGCTCAGGGATGGTTTTGGAATGTCGAAAGACGTCAAGGTCAATGTCTGAGTGAGTTGTAGGATGATTACACAAGGTTGAAAAGCCTAAGGAGTTGGGAATATATGTTGCAGACCTAGAAAAGCCTGAGAAGCCTCAAATTCTTGAAAGTTGAACCATGATGATGATCAAATATTGCAAATAATAGTCACCATTGTTTAAGATAGTTGAACCTAGCTATATTGGATTTATACATTGATGTCTCATGATGTGAATTCATTTTCAAAGGATGATTTCATCCTTCTTACATAATAATTAAAAGGGGCATTCTTAAATAAGATTAAAACCTATGTTATATGATTAAAAGGAAGCATGATCTTATGAAGGTCTGCCAAAATCTTATCTCATGAAGAAACCACAATATAGGACAAGGATAAAAGGAAGAAGGATGAAGCCCTAAGTTCTAAAAGGTCTCAATCCATTTATTAAAGATTCGAAGTACCTCAATTCCACAATATATAGAAAGACTAAAGAAAGCCTTACTTCATTCTAAGAGGTATTCTTATTATTCAAAACTCTGATAAAAAGATAATAAATTTAATATGTAATCACAATCCAAGTGCACTACATACAAGGATGCTTAGATCATGATGAAAGATACTCTTTGCATGTCAATGAAATGAGGAGTAAGATAATTGTCCTTCCATTGTCAATGAAATGAATTTCAAGAATTGTGACATAACGATTGAAGAGACAATTACCTTATTAATGAACTCGTTATAGATGTGAAGGAAAGAAAACTTGATAACACATTATCTTCCACTCATGGTTTTGGATACACAATTATGTTACATATGGATTTGAAAAAGTGTCCCATCTATGCAAAGAAAATTTGCATATGACAAGATTTGATGTCTTAATTAAAGATGTTACATATTTTTATCGAGGAAGAAGTTGCAAACCAATATGGTTATTTGAAGTTTCTATAATCGTGACTAATTCATAGGTCGATGAAATAAGAGACAAATTTTATTTGCTTATATGTCCATGAGATCTAAGGTATGTTGAAAATAGCAACAAGAAATGATAAAAATAGAATCCAAAATATTCCAATTTTAATTTGTCATTGAATTAAAATTGTGAATTAAATTCAAATTTAGTCTCACCAGTTGCTTGAAACTAATTAATTAATTCATCTTGAGTTAATTAGTTGGAGAAATTCAAGTTAGAAGTCTTTTTGTAGTCATGCAACAGTTATCCCTTAAATTAAGGAGATTATCCCTTAATTAAGGAGATAAGATTGAGTTATATTTGAGTTGTAATTAGTTAGCTCAGTTTACTGATTTAAGTCCAGTTAAATTAGTTCCAAACCGTTTGAGGAACTAATTGTGAGTTATCAGTCAGTTGATGCATGCATGCACTCAACTAGTGTACTCCAGATAAGTGAAGATTCCCTCATCAGAAACTCATGCATGTCTATTCAGAGAAAGACCCAGTTTAGCTAAATGTCAAGGACATGTTACTATCAGTTGCATGTGTTTTCCTATAAAGGAAACTCATCCATGCAGTCAAGGGAAGGTTCCTTGAGGATTGCGCAGTTTTGACAGTGTGTTAGAGCAGTGTTACACTGGGTGAAGGAGATCATCCCAGAGGTAACTGCGCAAGGAAATAGGAGCTTGGAGGGCAGAGAGGAAGGCTTATGAGAAGTCAATTTTTTCTGTGAGCATCTAGGAGGATTGCACTGAGAGTTGGCTAGCTGTGAGAGTTAAGACTTTGTATAATTTCTATGTATTTCCACCTTGTATGATAATACAGATAATGGGGTTTTTAGCTGAGGCTTTCCCCTAATTATTTTCTGTGTTTCATGTGCATTGATTCTTCTTCTTATGGTTATATGTGTCCAGCTTTGATTCAGCTTGATCCTTAAGCTTCCACAAGTTTGATAGTAGAAGTAGATTATAATATTTTTCTTTGGTATATTGCAATATCGAGTTAATCTATAGTCAGATTTTCTACATAGATCTCAGAGGTAGACTTGTAGAGAATTTGCAGGAAATTCTACAAGGTAGAGATGGTTCCAAAGTACGAATAAACAGTTTCTTGAATGTGTTTTTATATAGATAACAATGATATTTTGATTTTTGAAGGTATTGAGAAAGCTTGTATGACCAGATTGTAAGTATGCAGATGTTGCCACAACATGTCAAATGGAGTTTGATGTATGAGTAAAAGAATATACTATTTTATCTCGTGTGATAGTTGACATATTGAGCACAAAGGTGTGTTGCAGTAAGAGGGTACATTTGTATTCAGTTTTGTATTACAGAATGGTCTGAGATAGAGTTGTGTTGTGGCCAGCAACACCGCCCCCCCCCCCTGTTCATTTAAGTGTTGTCCAAAATACTAAAGGAATGGGGACCCTTAGTTAAATTTTAGAAAAAAAGCAAGAGTTTCCTTTCTTCAAAATAAGGTTACCATCGTAAGCTTAGGAAGGTCTTTTGAATATTTTTTTAACCTAAGTCTATGATAAGGGAAATATCTTTAAAGCCGCGTTGCAAAAAAGATAGGAAATGCCTCCATTTCTCTATAATATCGGTATGCGCAAGACTCTCGTGTTAAGCATAATATCGCATCGCAATAAAGTAATACTCATAAGGAAAAAACTTCAAGATTTACCGATCTGCGATAACACGATCGCAAGATCGCATATCGCAGAAATGAGCTGACAAGATTCGGCAAACATTAAACTTCTGCGACCTGCGATGTTGCGATCGCTGCGATATTATATTCGTATGTTTGTGCGATCTGCGATGGTGCGATTTGCGATGGCGCGATCTGCGATGTTACGTAAGCAAATCATAAATCAATTCATCACGAATCCTTCGGGCACGCTATTCAAAGAAAAGCCACTTACCATAATCTGACTCAAGATCATGTGCTTTTAATGATAGTAAAGGAATTAGTTGTCAGCTATTAAATGAAATGAAGACGCGTGCTTTTGTAAAGAATTACTTCACGTAAGGTGGCATATTTGATATATCTATTGCATTTAAAACTCTCCCATCACCTTTCTTGATCAGTCATTTCCATTTCACTCGTAAGCTGCAGGAACGAAGAACTAAAGAATATTCAAAGCCAAACACAGGAAGAAATGGGAAAGAAAAATAAAGCTCAAGGCTCTGAGGCGAAGGAAAAGACGAAGGAGATGGCGCCTTTGTATACAGACACAGCCTGTAACAGAGACGCAGGGATATCGACATGGGAAAGCATGTACAGACTGCTTGAAGAAGAGAATCCCAGAATAATGAAGGTTGCTGCTGTCGCGGGCTCACAATGCTCTTCCGAGGCGTCCTTAGAGGAGCTAGCATGTTCATTTCTTCACTGGATAGCAGCAAGGCCAAAACTCTACCATATACGGATATGATCAAGTGGATACTTGACAATGCAGAGATGAACAACAGACAATTCAAGATTCAAGGACATGGGCTCATCGGATCATTCGCTGCACAAGATTTAAAGCTTATGTATCATCTTCCTGAACCGTAGGCGACTTACAATGCACAATTCGTTAAGAAATTTGTGGCAGAGAACCCAAACCTAGCAGAGACCACCAAAGATTGGTCCGAAAAAGAGGAGCCACTCAAAAGACAAAAACGGTATGTACAGCACTGGTTCCCTCACCTCTCCGTATTGTTTTGCTGCGGCCATGCTTTGTAGATTATTTGGGATGCCGGATATCAATAAGTTTTCGTCTGAATGGCTACCATTAATAGATGCTTCCACAAATGCCGATATTATGGATTGGGCCAAGATCTTTTCTGATAATCTATACACGACTATTATCAATTACCGGTCTAAAAGATCCTTGTCTCAAAGGATCTATCCTCCTTTTTATCTGTCCGCATATGTTATGGATTCTATTTGTTATGTGTCTAAATTTCCCACTATGGGTTGGAAATGGAATACCCAGGACCCATTACCTATCCATGTTTATCATAAGATGTTATGGGATTCTCAGTTCGTCCCACACTTCTACCAGATTTGTCACGGGCTTATCTTACCCTTGTATAGAATGATGTATGATGAAGACCCCCCGAGGTGCTCACCCAAGGCACAGATAGATATCATCCCCATCGCAAGATGGTTCGGGGAAGAATGGTTCACCTATATTAGAGTGTTTGGAAGCACTGTACCTCCTCATGTCCTGGCTCTGTATATCCCCGATAAACTTTTGGCTCGGGAAATTGCATATCAAACCTGTTCAGAAGGCGACCTGACCAAAGACCTAAAAGACAAAAAGACAGCGGCCACGCAAGCAAGCATTCTTATCGATTGTGTAAATGAGAATTTACACAGGGCCAATTTAATCGAAGAGACCACCCCGGGGTACCTACCAAATAAACTACGACTGGAAGCAGAATGGAAGCAGAAGGCGCAGGAAAAGGGAAAAGCAATCCAAGCATTAAACAGGTTAAATTGGGAGTGTTACTGGGCATACTTGGTCAAGCCGCATAGTTAATGGATGACTGTGAAATGCATCATAAACGCGCGGCGAAAAAGTAGTGCCAGCTCTCATAGATTCTGTTTTCGCAGCCCAGCTCAGCGCAAAAGTCAGCCAGCCGACTCTCCTCAAGCCCATGATGAACACTTGCAGCTTTAAAGACCAAATTTAGAAGTAGCCTTATTTTAGAATGTTGTTTTTTCTTTAAAATTAGATTAGAAAAAGGACGGTCATTTGAAAACCGCATCCTAAATTTTGTAAATACACTATTATTAGAATTAGGAAGTAGTATTTTAACCCTTCTCATTGCATTTGGAGAGTGGTCCTGAAATTTGTCAAAAACTTGTCCTCGGAACATGCACTTCTGCACCTCAGAGGAGGTTTGATGAATGGATGGATCGAGATTTATTAATGTTTGCATTTGATGTCTGCTACTGATGTTGCACTTTTGTACTCTTAGTAGATGTTAGAACAAGTAGAGATAAATCGTTTTGCTTGAAGCTTATGAGTAGGATTAGTCATAAATGGTACTTTTCTCTTGGCCATTTCTGCTTATATCTTAAAGTGATATACAATTTTCAGTTGTTTATATGTTACTGCATGAATGTATGAGTTACCATTTGGCACTTTTGTACGGTGGAGCCATTTATTTATGTTTGATATATGAATAACTTATTATGCGATATGTTGTTCACAACTGTTTTGCCTAACTTTTTATGCAAAGTGGTTTATCTTAATTGATTTCTATTCTTATGATAGCTGAATGATCTTTATTACCTTTATTGTTTGAAATCTCTTTAGATCGCATATATA
>CM062820.1:648244324-648447228 GCA_031772625.1 Pinus tabuliformis
AACTTCAACCTGCTTTGGACTATTTAGGACTCAAAAAACCAAATTTTTGGGTCCACCTTTGTTTTGGGAATCCGAAATTGTTCAGAGGACTAAGTTTGTTTCGGGCCCAAACTACTTCATGGTTTAGGCTTATTTGGGGCCCAAACAAATTGCGCTAACTCTTCTAGACCCGAACTTCTGGCTTCAACCAAATTTCTTTAACTCTAGAGGTTTGGGGTTCCCGAATTGAAAAGCGCCCAACTCTATGCTTTCCCCCCCAGTCTGTCACTCAACCCATTCTCTCAAGCTGCTTCATGCCCAATTATCATTTCCAACTATAGAACAATCTCAGGTTATGTCTCCATCGGCTAGAACTTAACGATTCATACTTCATCCTAATTCCAAGCTGGTCTAGCCCTGATATGGTGCAAATTTTCTCTAATATTGTTGCGTCCATATTTACTCAGAGTTCACTCTAATTTATACTTGTGGCCTTTTGTGGATTTTTCACTTAAATGATTGAGTGTTCAACGTGATTGACACTTTCTATGCGGTTTCATTTTTAAAAGCATAACAAACATTCGACCCTCTATCAAAAACAAACATAACGTCATATCTCGAACTCGTCCCTACAACTTCGACACTCAATTCTTGACACACAGTCATTCAAGCCTCTCCCAATAACATATTGACATCTATACTTAAATTGGAGAATTACATAAACACACAGAATTTGCCTAGATTTATCTTGTGGTCAGAACCCAATAGTAATAAACATAAAGGATAAAAATTAGTTCCTATTAGTATCTAGAACAAAAGCATTTTACAAGGATTACAAAGGTTTTGTTGCCCAAGCTCTCAATCTAACTCTTTCTCGGCTCTATCTCTTTTTCTCGAGAGCTCTTCTTTATACCAGATATTCACACATATAAAAATATCCTAACATAACTAACAAATGAGACATTTGTCCATTGACTCAAAAAGCTATTGAATTTTGTATCTATGTTGGTTTCAAAAGAAAGAATTTTTAATTTTTGAAATTTGAATTTTGGATCCAAAAGGATCATTAGAGAAATTTTGAGGTCTAAAATGGTCTCCTAAGGAATATTATAAAATAATAGTGGAAATAATAAAATAAGATTATATTGCATCATCAAATTTTAGAGAGAAAAAAGAAAAACTATTTTTTCAATTCGTATTTTCAACTTATCTCCCTACGGTTTTACTCAAATTTCGAGCGAGATAACTTGTTGGATGTGAAATTGAATTCCTCATCCAAGGAGTACCCATCTTGCATACTTGGATGGACCTGTTACACGAAAATGAGAAATACATGAAAAACGTGATTGCAGTCACATTTTTCATGTATTTCTCCTCATTTTTCGTGTAACAAGGTCTATCGAAAGTATGCAACATGGTACTTCTTGGATGAGGAATGAAATTCTGCATCCAATGAGTGCTCCTTGATGAGGGAGATAAGTTGAAAATATGAGTTTAAAAAGTAGTTTTTTTTTTTTTTTTTTTTAAATAATATTTTTTACGTTTTTACTCCCAAAATGGAAAATAATCCCCCATGGTTGACACCATCACCTTAAATCCTATTGGTTCTTCTAAAGTTGATTTTGGTTGTACATTTTTTATTTGAGGCCCATTTTAGACCTCAAATTTTCTCTAATACAAGGTGGCCCTCCCAATGTCAAGTCAGCCAATCTTGAAGGAATAAACCCATTCAAAACTTTTAACATATATATATTAGCGTTCATTCTCTCAATTTTTTGGCATCCATTTTTGCATCATCTAAGGCTTATTTTGGATCACAAGAAGGATGAAGTTCTAAGGCATTATATGAGGAAAATACAAGGATGAAATCTGAAGTTAAATGGAAGGAAAAAATCTAGGGAAGATCGAAATTTAAGAGGCATGAGAAGACCAAATTGTTGAGGCCATTAAGGGTAGTTTGACTAGATGTGACTAGGGCTATGCTACTAGTCAATTTGACTTTTTGTTTGAATTGAAGAATTAGATGTATCTCTGTGGAACTTAATAATTCTTTAAGAAAAAGGTTGGGTTTTTCCCCTATCTGGGTTTTCCATGTGTAAAATTCTTGTGTCTCTTGATCGGTTGTCTCTTTATGCTCCTATTGTCCTTTATTGTTTCTATTGTTGAGATCTCTTTGTGTAATTTCTTTATGTTGAATGTGAATGCTAGAAAGATTAACTTAAGAAATCATAAGAAGTAATTATCAACTAGAATATCTATGAAAAATCAACATGGTAGTAGAGCAAGGCTAAAAAGAAACCAAAGAGACTTTATGGAAGACAAAGTACTTGAGGTCAAATGTTGAAGAGAAGTTGTGAAGCACAAGTTGTCTATTTGTATGTGTTTGAAAGGCCTCGACGTTGATACTTTTTTTATTTTCAGTGGTAGAGCAGAAACCCTAGAAAATATGAGACCTTGTTATATTTGCTAGACTGAAGTTCATGACATGCCACCAAATTTTAAGAGAAATTTGAAGTTTGTATTGAATATTCTGTTGATCATTGTAAGAGGGCTGAAACCTTAAGTTCTAAACCTCAATCAAAGCCTTAGAAGGCTGAAAAGCCTCAATATGACAATACAGAGGCTGAAGTGACGTGAGATTAGCTCAGGGATGGTTTTGGAATGTCGAAAGACGTCAAGGTCAACGTCTGAGTGAGATGTAGGATGATTACATAAGGTCGAAAAGCCTAAGGAGTTGGGAATATATGTTGCAGACCTAGAAAAGCTTGAGAAGCCTCAAATTATTGAAAATGTTGAACCATGATGATGATCAAATATTGCAAATAATAGTCACCATTGTTTAAGATAGTTGAACCTAGCTATATTGGATTTATACATTGATGTCTCATGATGTGAATTCATTATCAAAGGATGATTTCATCCTTCTTACATAATAATTAAAAGGGCATTCTTAAATAAGATTAAAACCTATGTTATATGATTAAAAGGAAGCATGATCTTATGAAGGTCTGCCAAAATCTTATCTTATGAAGAAACCACAATATAGGACAAGGCTAGAAGGAAGAAGGATGAAGCCCTAAGTTCTAAAAGGTCTCAATCCATTTATTAAAGATTCGAAGTACCTCAATTCCACAATATATAGAAAGACTAAAGAAAGCCTTACTTCATTCTAAGAGGTATTCTTATTATTCAAAACTCTGATAAAAAGATAATAAATTTAATATGTAATCACAATCCAAGTGCACTACATACAAGGATGCTTAGATCATGATGAAAGATACTCTTTGCATGTCAATGAAATGAGGAGTAAGATAATTGTCCTTCCATTGTCAATGAAATGAATTTCAAGAATTGTGACATAACGATTGAAGAGACAATTACCTTATTAATGAACTCGTTATAGATGTGAAGGAAAGAAAACTTGATAACACATTATCTTCCACTCATGGTTTTGGATACACAATTATGTTACATATGGATTTGAAAAAGTGTCCCATCTATGCAAAGAAAATTTGCATATGACAAGATTTGATGTCTTAATTAAAGATGTTACATATTTTTATCGAGGAAGAAGTTGCAAACCAATATGGTTATTTGAAGTTTCTATAATCGTGACTAATTCATAGGTCGATGAAATAAGAGACAAATTTTATTTGCTTATATGTCCATGAGATCTAAGGTATGTTGAAAATAGCAACAAGAAATGATAAAAATAGAATCCAAAATATTCCAATTTTAATTTGTCATTGAATTAAAATTGTGAATTAAATTCAAATTTAGTCTCACCAGTTGCTTGAAAATAATTAATTAATTCATCTTGAGTTAATTAGTTGGAGAAATTCAAGTTAGAAGTCTTTCTGAAGTCATGCAACAGTTATCCCTTAAATTAAGGAGATTATCCCTTAATTAAGGAGATAAGATTGAGTTATATTTGAGTTGTAATTAGTTAGCTCAGTTTACTGAGTTAAGTCCAGTTAAATTAGTTCCAAACTATTTGAGGAACTAATTGTGAGTTATCAGTCAGTTGATGCATGCATGCACTCAACTAGTGTACTCCAGATAACTGAAGATTCCCTCATCAGAAACTCATGCATGTCTATTCAGAGAAAGACCCAGTTGAGCTAAATGTCAAGGACATGTTACTATCAGTTGCATGTGTTTTCCTATAAAGGAAACTCATCCATGCAGTCAAGGGAAGGTTCCTTGAGGATTGCGCAGTTTTGACAGTGTGTTAGAGCAGTGTTACACTGGGTGAAGGAGATCATCCCAGAGGTAACTGCGCAAGGAAATAGGAGCTTGGAGGGCAGAGAGGAAGGCTTATGAGAAGTCAATTTTTTCTGTGAGCATCTAGGAGGATTGCACTGAGAGTTGGCTAGCTGTGAGAGTTAAGGCTTTGTATAATTTCTATGTATTTCCACCTTGTATGATAATATAGATAATGGGGTTTTTAGCTGAGGCTTTCCCCTAATTATTTTCTGTGTTTCATGTGCATTGATTCTTCTTCTTATGGTTATATGTGTCCAGCTTTGATTCAGCTTGATCCTTAAGCTTCCACAAGTTTGATAGTAGAAGTAGATTATAATATTTTTCTTTGGTATATTGCAATATCGAGTTAATCTATAGTCAGATTTTCTACATAGATCTCAGAGGTAGACTTGTAGAGAATTTGCAGGAAATTCTACAAGGTAGAGATGGTTCCAAAGTACGAATAAACAGTTTCTTGAATGTGTTTTTATATAGATAACAATGATATTTTGATTTTTGAAGGTATTGAGAAAGCTTGTATGACCAGATTGTAAGTATGCAGATGTTGCCACAACATGTCAAATGGAGTTTGATGTATGAGTAAAAGAATATACTATTTTATCTCGTGTGATAGTTGACATATTGAGCACAAAGGTGTGTTGCAGTAAGAGGGTACATTTGTATTCAGTTTTGTATTACAGAATGGTCTGAGATAGAGTTGTGTTGTGCCAGCAACACCGCCCCCCCCCCCTGTTCATTTAAGTGTTGTCCAAAATACTAAAGGAATGGGGACCCTTAGTTAAATTTTAGAAAAAAAGCAAGAGTTTCATTTCTTCAAAATAAGGTTACCATCGTAAGCTTAGGAAGGTCTTTTGAATATTTTTTTAACCTAAGTCTATGATAAGGGAAATATCTTTAAAGCCGCGTTGCAAAAAAGATAGGAAATGCCTCCATTTCTCTATAATATCGGTATGCGCAAGACTCTCGTGTTAAGCATAATATCGCATCGCAATAAAGTAATACTCATAAGGAAAAAACTTCAAGATTTACCGATCTGCGATAACACCGATCGCAAGATCGCATATCGCAGAAATGAGCTGATAAGATTCGGCAAACATTAAACTTCTGCGACCTGCGATGTTGCGATCGCTGCGATATTATATTCGTATGTTTGTGCGATCTGCGATGGTGCGATTTGCGATGGCGCGATCTGCGATGTTACGTAAGCAAATCATAAATCAATTCATCACGAATCCTTCGGGCACGCTATTCAAAGAAAAGCCACTTACCATAATCTGACTCAAGATCATGTGCTTTTAATGATAGTAAAGGAATTAGTTGTCAGCTATTAAATGAAATGAAGACGCGTGCTTTTGTAAAGAATTACTTCACGTAAGGTGGCATATTTGATATATCTATTGCATTTAAAACTCTCCCATCACCTTTCTTGATCAGTCATTTCCATTTCACTCGTAAGCTGCAGGAACGAAGAACTAAAGAATATTCAAAGCCAAACGCAGGAAGAAATGGGAAAGAAAAATAAAGCTCAAGGCTCTGAGGCGAAGGAAAAGACGAAGGAGATGGCGCCTTTGTATACAGACACAGCCTGTAACAGAGACGCAGGGATATCGACATGGGAAAGCATGTACAGACTGCTTGAAGAAGAGAATCCCAGAATAATGAAGGTTGCTGCTGTCGCGGGCTCACAATGCTCTTCCGAGGCGTCCTTAGAGGAGCTAGCATGTTCATTTCTTCACTGGATAGCAGCAAGGCCCAAAACTCTACCATATACGGATATGATCAAGTGGATACTTGACAATGCAGAGATGAACAACAGACAATTCAAGATTCAAGGACATGGGCTCATCGGATCATTCGCTGCACAAGATTTAAAGCTTATGTATCATCTTCCTGAACCGTAGGCGACTTACGATGCACAATTCGTTAAGAAATTTGTGGCAGAGAACCCAAACCTAGCAGAGACCACCAAAGATTGGTCCGAAAAAGAGGAGCCACTCAAAAAAGACAAAAATGGTATGTACAGCACTGGTTCCCTCACCTCTCCGTATTGTTTTGCTGCGGCCATGCTTTGTAGATTATTTGGGATGCCGGATATCAATAAGTTTTCGTCTGAATGGCTACCATTAATAGATGCTTCCACAAATGCCGATATTATGGATTGGGCCAAGATCTTTTCTGATAATCTATACACGGCTATTATCAATTACCGGTCTAAAAGATCCTTGTCTCAAAGGATCTATCCTCCTTTTTATCTGTCCGCATATGTTATGGATTCTATTTGTTATGTGTCTAAATTTCCCACTATGGGTTGGAAATGGAATACCCAGGACCCATTACCTATCCATGTTTATCATAAGATGTTATGGGATTCTCAGTTCGTCCCACACTTCTACCAGATTTGTCACGGGCTTATCTTACCCTTGTATAGAATGATGTATGATGAAGACCCCCCGAGGTGCTCACCCAAGGCACAGATAGATATCATCCCCATCGCAAGATGGTTCGGGAAGAATGGTTCACCTATATTAGAGTGTTTGGAAGCACTGTACCTCCTCATGTCCTGGCTCTGTATATCCCCGATAAACTTTTGGCTCGGGAAATTGCATATCAAACCTGTTCAGAAGGCGACCTGACCAAAGACCTAAAAGACAAAAAGACAGCGGCCACGCAAGCAAGCATTCTTATCGATTGTGTAAATGAGAATTTACACAGGGCCAATTTAATCGAAGAGACCACCCCGGGGTACCTACCAAATAAACTACGACTGGAAGCAGAATGGAAGCAGAAGGCGCAGGAAAAGGGAAAAGCAATCCAAGCATTAAACAGGTTAAATTGGGAGTGTTACTGGGCATACTTGGTCAAGCCGCATAGTTAATGGATGACTGTGAAATGCATCATAAACGCGGCCGAAAAAGTAGTGCCAGCTCTCATAGATTCTGTTTTCGCAGCCCAACTCAGCGCAAAAGTCAGCCAGCCGACTCTCCTCAAGCCCATGATGAACACTTGCAGCTTTAAAGACCAAATTCAGAAGTAGCCTTATTTTAGAATGTTGTTTTTTCTTTAAAATTAGATTAGAAAAAGGACGGTCATTTGAAAACCGCATCCTAAATTTTGTAAATACACTATTATTAGAATTAGGAAGTAGTATTTTAACCCTTCTCATTGCATTTGGAGAGTGGTCCTGAAATTTGTCAAAAACTTGTCCTCGGAACATGCACTTCTGCACCCTCAGAGGAGGTTTGATGAATGGATGGATCGAGATTTATTAATGTTTGCATTTGATGTCTGCTACTGATGTTGCACTTTTGTACTCTTAGTAGATGTTAGAACAAGTAGAGATAAATCGTTTTTGCTTGAAGCTTATGAGTAGGATTAGTCATAAATGGTACTTTTATCTCTTGGCCATTTCTGCTTATATTCTTAAAGTGATATACAATTTTCAGTTGTTTATATGTTACTGCATGAATGTATGAGTTACCATTTGGCACTTCTGTACGGTGGAGCCATTTATTTATGTTTGATATATGAATAACTTATTATGCGATATGTTGTTCACAACTGTTTTGCCTAACTTTTTATGCAAAGTGGTTTATCTTAATTGATTTCTATTCTTATGATAGCTGAATGATCTTTATTACCAGTTATTGTTTGAAATCTCTTTAGATCGCATAATAGAAGAAATACACCCTGGGTTAGCATAGCTTAGATGTGTTGTTTCTCATTAGATTACAATAGCATAGAGTTAGTTTAAAAGTTTGAATTAAATTAGCTTTAAGTATTCTTAGATCAGCAACATCCAACTCTGCACACACACACATACACCCTTAGATTGGGAAACTGGTCCCATTATCCCCAGTCGGACCCGCTATACCAAACGGATAAGGAGCTGCCAACCAAGGTCCGGACCGGGTGGGTATCCCCCTTGTTGTCGACCCAATTTTCGGGGCTTCAACATATTTGGCGCTAGAAGGAGGGCCTGAACATAGTGTCTGTTGGAATGATTTTCAATTGTAACATTTGAATCAGGATGGCTGCTCACAAACTTCCCATTTGGAGTTGCATCCATGTTCCTACCTCTTCCAACACTCCACCTGAAGTGGTAAGACTCTTGTCTCAGGTAAAATTCAATGGTAAGAGTAATTCTTCTGCTTTTAATCATGCTCTTCAATTTATTCAAAGAGTTTCAAGTTCGGATGTTCAAAGAATTGATGAAGACGTTTTATGCAGAATTTTTACTCTTACATTCACGACGAAAGCTAGAAAATGGTGCAGAACCGTCCCAGTTGCCTCAATTCACAGTTGGGACCAATTCGTCAAGACTTTCATTTGTGAATTTGATTGTTATGACTATGACCAGGTATATGATGAAATTGATTATCTACGAAAACAAGATGAATCTGTTAGGGATTTTAATATGCGATTTCATCTTAATTGTCTAAAGTATGATCTTGAAAGTGAACTCATGGATGAAGAATCTTCAGATTATGCTGAGCATTCCCTGCCTCCTATGTCTGATCAAGCAGAAATTAGTCCAAGCTTTGTCTCATTTTCTTCTAATATGAATGAGAATTCCAATTTGAATATACAAATCAGCCATGATGAAGAAAGTTCCCAAAGCCTAGGAGACATGTATGCTCTAATGCAAGAAGACAAAAGCGAGGATGTTGGAGGAAAGCCTGCCTTGGAACTAGGAGATGACTTTGATACAAGGTCAGATAATATCGTTGCAAATCAACAAATGCAGATGCCAAGGTTAGAACAACGAACTATTTCTCTTTCAAAAAGTATCAGTACACAAAGGTATGATCTAAAGCCCGATGTCTATGATGAACAAAGATTTTTCCATGATGATATTTTCAAATGCATTGTTCCAGAATCGCATTTTTCTCTTTATCCTGATGTTTTTAGTGATGATAATTTTTCCCCTCTCAATATTAAAGATATCTCAAAAAGTATAGAGGATTATTCAAATGAGTCATCATTAGGTTTTCAAGATAAAAAGACATCTATAGAACATCCTTTGATCATTTTCAATCAAGAAACACTTGACCTTCCTTGTCTAAAAATATATGACGAAAAAGAGAAATCTAGGGAAACCTGTAAAATCATTTATGATAGCTACTTTGACAACGATGATGTTGTTGATTTATCCCAAGTAACTCAACAAAGCTCAGATAATGAGTGATATTCTAATTCAGGAATCATATCAGTCAATCCTCATTTCAAAGAAAAAGATCATTTGCATGATTTTACCATCCAAGATAATACCCCGATCTATGATTCATATCATGAGGAAACCCCCATGCCTGTTCACAATCATAACTTGTCTTCTGATTCATAAGACGGAATTCGAAATTGCTCGGATCCCATAATTCTGGCCATTTCTTGTGAAAAACAAGATATTCCAAGTCAATCCTAGTTGTGCTGTAACATTATTTGTACAGATAATCATTTCTTTCTTTCTCACTTGCACTCATTTTGTACAAAATCGGATTGTGTTTTAAATTTTCAGACTTTTGATAGATTACTATGGTATGTTGAGCACCTTATCAAAGAACATTCTAAAGATGTGCTACCATTTTGGAAAACTAAACTGTGTCAAGGAAGTATAGAACTTTTTCAATTCCAAGATCAATCAATATCAGACTTCCTTAAAAAACTTCTTTGGCATCCAAAACACCATCAACGAAGGAAAGTACCTTTCGAAACTTGTCGGCAATTCGCGCCAATTGATAAATCTCTTTCCAGAAATTTCCATCTATTCTTCATTGATTTATTTAGTGATTTATATATGGAAACTTTCCTTTTACAAGAAATTGCTAAAAGCTTGACTTTAACGCACAGTAGGTTACAGGCCATTAAAACTGAAAAATCATATTCGCAACCTGGCTTGTCATCTTTCCTATTACGAGATCATCAATCCATAACAGAAATTCATTCTGATTTTTATGATCCAATAGGTATCCAGTTGGAAAGAAGTTTTCATAAGAAAGAAATTTTAGACAAAATTCCAACTGAAGTTACACGTTCTTATTCCACATCCAACATTAACAGTCCAAGAAAAGTTTTGTTCTTAACACTGATGTTTGAAAGTTACATACGTGTAGGAATAAAAATGAAAAGATGGTTCCACTGGAAATATCGTTTCACCTAGTTAATTTTTTGTATATAGTTAGAATAGGAGTAGGAGTAATTTAGCTAGGTTATTAGGTTTATAATTTACTTTTAATAGTTGGTAGGCAAAATAAGAGAAGAGATTATCCCTATTCTGTACATAATCCTAGGGAATGTCTACCTCTCATTTCGTTAAATATTTTTCTCCATAATAAAATTTGCTATGGTTAACAACATTTGACATTTACTAAAGACACCTTTTCTCTATCAAGATTTTGAACTTCTGCTTCTATAAATAGCAAATCTTTTGGAAACTTGATCTTTATTATCAATAGAACTTTAACCCAGATATGATACTAGTTTCAACTCTAAGAAATTTGAAGAAAGCAATCTTAGTGAAGAAATTGTTTTATGTCAGTACAATGAAAGGCATCAATAACAAAATAAGGATTCCCTATAGAAACAGCCATTTCCAAAAACCTCTATTATTGTCGTCCAAAACTTTCTTAAGGAAAAAAATTGACTTCCTTCCCGCTAAAGAAAATCGCAGCATTTAGAAAAAGACCCAAGGATACACTATATCTTGAAGAATAAGAGGTCCCATCACGAGCTGGCTTATCATGATCACATATATTATAACTTGCTGACTTTGCCATTACTGTCCACCAAAATAGGGCAACGACTTAAGATTATTGAAATCACAAGACAAGGGGTCTCATCGCGAGCCAGCTTGTTCAACAAAAGTGTAAATCAAGTGAATGACTGTGTCATAATTTGGCTACCAAACCAAGACATTGTTCTTTAAGAATAAAAAAGGAAAAAGTATCAATCTGGGTTTTTTCTTTAAGAGTTGTAGATCACCTTAAGCAGGATAAAGGATCATTACTGGGTAATAGGTAACCCTGTCGAGGCTATGGACGCCTGCTGGCAGCAGAGGCTCTACCTGTGACAAAGGAGCATATTTAAAAGGCTGCTACACAGGGAATACTTTATTTTATTTTTTACAAGACCAAGTAATGGCTGATGTAAATGCAAGGACAAGCTGAGGATACAAGTAATTAAAATAGAAAGAGGTTGAAACAAAATATCATTGACAGTTTGAAGTATAATATGCTTTATATTTTTATAATAAAGTTTAAGTTTTTTGAGAATTTTTTTTTTTTTTGTTTCGGAAGTTTGAAAACGTCAATAGAAGATCAAAGATAACTGGTTCTCCCAAGTGAATCTCCAATTGTTGTGGCCAGCAACACCCCCCCCCCCCCCCCTTGTTCATTTAAGTGTTGTCCAAAAAACTAAATGAATGGGGACCCTTAGTTAAATTTTAGAAAAAAAGCAAGAGTTTCATTTCTTCAAAATAAGGTTACCATCGTAAGCTTAGGAAGGTCTTTTGAATATTTTTTTAACCTAAGTCTATGATAAGGGAAATATCTTTAAAGCTGCGTTGCAAAAAAGATAGGAAATGCCTCCATTTCTCTATAATATCGGTATGCGCAAGACTCTCGTGTTAAGCATAATATCGCATCGCAATAAAGTAATACTCATAAGGAAAAAACTTCAATATTTACCGATCTGCGATAACACCGATCGCAAGATCGCATATCGCAGAAATGAGCTGATAAGATTCGGCAAACATTAAACTTCTGCGACCTGCGATGTTGTGATCGCTGCGATATTATATTCGTATGTTTGCACGCTCTGCGATGGTGCGATTTGCGATGGCGCGATCTGCGATGTTACGTAAGCAAATCATAAATCACTTCATCACGAATCCTTCGGGCACTCTATTCAAAGAAAAGCCACTTACCATAATCTGACTCAAGATCATGCGCTTTTAATGATAGTAAAGGAATTAGTTGTCAGCTATTAAATGAAATGAAGACGCGGGCTTTTGTAAAGAATCACTTCACGTAAGGTGGCATATTTGATATATCTGTTGCATTTAAAACTCTCCCATCACCTTTCTTGATCAGTCATTTCCATTTCACTCGTAAGCTGCAGGAACGAAGAACTAAAGACGATTCAAAGCCAAACGCAGGAAGAAATGGGAAAGAAAAATAAAGCTCAAGGCTCTGAGGCGAAGGAAAAGACGAAGGAGATGGCGCCTTTGTATACAGACACAGCCTGTAATAGAGACGCAGGGATATCAACATGGGAAAGCATGTACAGACTGCTTGAAGAAGAGAATCCCAGAATAATGAAGGTTGCTGCTGTCGCGGGCTCACAACGCTCTTCCGAGGCGTCCTTAGAGGAGCTAGCATGTTCATTTCTTCACCGGATAGCAGCAAGGCCCAAAATTCTACCATATACGGATATGATCAAGTGGATACTTGACAATGCAGAGATGAACAACAGACAATTCAAGATTCAAGGACATGGGCTCATCGGATCATTCGCTGCACAAGATTTAAAGCTTATGTATCATCTTCCTGAACCGCAGGCGACTTACAATGCACAATTTGTTAAGAAATTTGTGGCAGAGAACCCAAACCTAGCAGAGACCACCAAAGATTGGTCCAGAAAAGAGGAGCCACTCAAAAAAGACAAAAACGGTATGTACAGCACTGGTGTTGGAAATAATACTGAGAGGGGGGGTGAATCAGTATTATCAGAAAAACTTTTTCATTTTATGCTCAGAAACATATACGCTACTTCAGTTAAGTAAAACAGCGTGTACACGCTACTGTGTCTAAAGAAACCAGCGTATAACAAGAAAACTTATGATTCAGTAGCTTATCTTCAGTGAATGCATCAGGACATTATTAACCATGATAGTAAAACAGGTGCAGTATAACAGAACAGATCATCACACAGAAAACACACACATGAACACCATGATATAAGGTGGAAACCCAATGTGGGTGAAAACCACCTGCTGCAAGTCATCTCTATTTTTCTTTAATATGAAACTTCAGTTTACAATCTTTTGTACTGGTGCAGCCTTATACCAGTACGCAGGCTACAACCTGCTGAAGGCTTCAACCTTTTCTCGTTCTCCAAACTTCCTTGGAAGGGAGCTCCAACCCCCTTTGCTCTTGTACTAGCTAAGATACTAGTACGTAGGTGCTGGCCTACAATCTTCTTTCCTTCAGGTACCACTTTTCATCAATTTTCAGACTGGATATTCCTGAAGCACAACATTACAATTTGAAGACCACAATTCATTCAACAGATCATTGAAGCACAAAACAACCAATACTAGCAGTATCAATCTTTGAATCACTGAACCACTGAAACCCTGTCAACACCAGTCACCAGAACACAGAGCAGACTACAGAACTCTGCAATAGCAGTCAGACCCAACTACAACCCCAAAAATCAAACTTCAAGAGATATACGCTACTTCAATGAGAGAAACCCGCATATACACGCGCTTTTACCAAAGACAACCTGCGTACAGATCTAAAAATAAATTCTCTTAACTTGTAGCTGTACTAGACATCAGTTAGACCCAGAACATAACATTGCGTCAGTATGCAGATCTAGAAATAGGCATAATAAACCATATCATAATAGTGCACTTCAAACCATTAGATCCCGATCTGTCCTTAGATCCAGTCTTCCATCAACCGGTGTGATCTCTCCTTAGCTTAGATCAAGCAACCCAGAACCTGCATACCAGATCTCTTTCTTTTTCAGATATTCAAGACTTTTCCATTATATTTGCCTAATGATCTTCTTCTCCTTATATAGCCTTAGGCCTTGCTCAATACCAAGAGCCAAAACCATAGAAATCCAATACCATCAGCTTCAAAACTAGGGATCAACACGTCCGTCGAGACACCATGGTCCAAAACCATAGGCACAACTTCCAAGGAATAACCGCCACGGACCAAAGATAAGTTTTCCTCATACACGCTCTTTTACTGAAGCCAACCTGCGTGTATACGCGACTTGGTATATAGCGAACCTGCATATACGCGACTTGGTATATAGTGAACCTGCTTGTATACGCGACTTGGTATATAGTGAACCAGCGTGTATATATTTTCTCTTCATACTTGTAGTCTGATCATCAATTCCTTGCTGCTATCCTTCTGCACTATGATTTGTCATCAGTGTGATTTGCCATCAAGGCCAACACTTGTCTCATAATGCCAACAATCTCCCCCTTTGGACTTGATGGCAACTCCAAGATCCTTAGAACCATTCTCCCCCTTTGTCATCAAGGGCAAAGGGCTGTGCTCCCCCTGAGTACATGCTGATATCTCTGCTTGGCTGTGCTGAAACATGCTCCCCCTGACTGTAGGCAATATCTGCAAAAGATGTTCTTCAAAAGAACCAAGACCTTCCTATCACCAAAAGACTCAATACATACATCCATACTCCAAGAGGGGATACATCAGAAAGTTACATGTAACAACCAATTATATTACATCATTCATCCCAGGCATAGTGGGGAAACCAACATAGGCCGTTACATGACCTTGACACCATAAAAGAGATAAAAGAGATACATGACATAGAGACAACAAATCTAGACCAAGACTTATGAAAGTCACAAGCAGCATCTGATAAACATCTTTTAGATCAACGACCAAGATTTCCTTCTGAGCTCCTTCTCCTAAAATCAACAACAGTTGTGTACTAGAACCAAAAGCATCATAATGCCAACAATGATTTATGAGACTTTAAGCTGTTCCCCCTGAACCCGTGCCTGCTGCACCCCCTGAAACTGTGCCTGAAGAATTCTGGCATACCCATCTCAGACCTTCTCCAGCCAGAGTCTGCCCTTGCTATTCAGAACTCCATATACGCGACTTCTCCTCCATAAAACAGCGTATGTACGCGGATATGCTTTCTACAACACGCGCACGTCATACACGCGACTTTCCCAGCATAAATCTGCGTATATACGCGGATATCCCTTACGTAACTTGCGTATACCAACTTTTCTGTAGAACAGACAAGCTTCAACAGTAGGATGAAGCATCAACTACTCCCAGCTTTTGTCTGAGATATTCAAAAGTTTCCCTGGGCAGTGGTTTTGTGAGAATATCAGCAACTTGTTCCTTAGAAGGAACATACTCCAACTTGACCTTCTGCTCAAGCACTTGTTCCCGAAGAAAATGGTACTTGATTGGTATGTGCTTGGTCTTTGAGTGCATGACTGGATTCTTTGAAATGTTGATTGCACTTGTATTATCACATAGGATAGAGACTAGTGAAGTGCAAGTGATTTGAAAATCCTGCAAGGTCTGCATCATCCAAAGAAGTTGTGTGCAACAAGATGCCGCAGCCACATATTCTTCTTCAGCTGTAGATAAGGCAATCGAACTCTGTTTCTTGCTGAACCAAGATACTAATATGGAGCCCATAAAGAATGCATCACCACTTGTGCTCTTCCTGTCATCCACGCTTCCGGCCCAATCTGCATCTGTGTAAGCATGAAGTGTGAGATCTGTATCTCTAGGATACCATAATCCATAATTTTGTGTCCCTTGAAGATATTTGAAAATTCTCTTCACTGCCTGAAGATGAGTCTCCTTTGGATTTGCCTGAAATCTCCCAACTATTCCGACTGCATGCATGATGTCTGGTCGGGTACCTGTCAAATAAAGCAAACTCCCAATCATGGATCTATAAGTTGGTTGATGAACTGCTGCTGATTCATCATTTGCACTGAGGCTGCATCCTGTAACCATGGGTGTACATACTGGCTTTGAATCTTCCATGCCATACTTCTTCAAGATCTGCTTGAGGTACTTGGTTTGAGACAAGAAGATGCCTCCTTCATTTTGTTGGATTTGCAATCCAAGAAAGTATGTCAATTCTCCAAGTAGTGACATTTCGAATTCTTTCTGCATAACCAAGGCAAAGTTTTGACTCATAGTCTCTTCATTGCTGCCAAATATAATATCATCTACATAAACAACAAGTATTAGCAATTTGTTATTTTCAACTTTTATATAGAGATTGCTATCTGCTGATCCTTTTGAAAAGCCTTGTTGGTGAAGATATTTGTCCAATCGATAGTACCAAGCCCTTGGAGCTTGTTTGAGACCATAGAGAGCCTTTTTCAATTTGCATACAAGGTTTGGATCATTCCCAAGAATGAAACCATCTGGCTGCTCAATATATACTTCTTCTTCTAAGTCTCCATTCAAAAAGGCTGATTTCACGTCCATTTGAAATACCTTGAAGTTTTGAAAGCTTGAGAGAGCAAGGAACATTCGGATGGCCTCAAGTCTTGCAACAGGAGCAAAGGTCTCTTCAAAATCTATTCCTTCTTGCTGTGCATACCCTTTACAAACAAGTCTGGCCTTGTTTCTAATTACTTCTCCATTTTCATTCAATTTATTCTTGAAGACCCATTTTGTCCCTATGACATTTTTATCTTTTGGTCTAGGAACCAATTCCCAAGTGTTGTTCTTTTCGATCTGCTCAAGTTCTTCATCCATTGCTTTGACCCAGCATTCATCTTTGCATGCCTATTTCACACTTTGTGGTTCAGTGGAAGAGAGTAATGCCAAATAGCTTGAAGCTTCTGCAATTCTTCTTCTTGTTTGTACTCCTGCTTCTTTCTGCCCCACAATCTGAGATTCTGGATGATTCTTTTGAACATATCTGGATGGAGTCTTCTCTTCTATTCTTGCCTGCTCCTCTGGTTCTTCTTGAGGTTCTTCTTCTTCTTGAGGTTCTTCTTCTTCATCATTCTTCCTTTGAGGGTAGCCTTCATCTTCTTCAATGTCTTCATGATGAACTTGCCTAGGAATATATCCCTTCTCATCAACCACTACATCAATGCTGTCAACAATTCTGCCAAGTCTTTTATTGTAGCACTTGTATGCTTTGCTATGTGGAGAATAACCAAGAAGAATGCCTTCATCTGCTCTTGGTTCAAGTTTGCCAAGTTGTTCATCAGTATTCTTAATATTACATTTGCTCCCAAATATTTTGAAGTGCTTCACCGAAGGAGTCTCACCACTCCAGAGCTCATGAGGTGTTTGAGTGTTGTTTACTCGGACATTTGTTTTGTTAAGAATAATAACCGCAGCATGTGCAGCTTCACCCCGGAAAGTTGCGGGAGTACCTGATTCATCAAGCATAGCACGAGCCATTTGTTGGATTGTTCTGTTCATTCTTTCCACCACCCCATTTTGCTGAGGAGTTCTAGCTGTAGAGAATTCTCTTATTATCCCATGTTCTTCACAGAAATCGAAAAATTCGTTTGAGGTAAACTCCCCACCTCTGTCAGATCTGAGGCACTTAATTTTTTGTCCTGATTCATTTTCAACCAAGGCTTTGAAGGATTTGAATTTTTCGAATGCTTCATCTTTGTGCTTCATAAGCCCTAACCAGACAAACCTGGAGAAATCGTCAATGAATAATATCAAATATTCTTCTCCTCGAGGTGTCCTTTTCCTAAATGGACCGCATACATCTGTATGGACTAGCTCAAGAGGTATGCTGGCTGATCCTTCCTTCTCTGGAAAGTTAGTTCTGGTTTGCTTCCCAAACTGACAAGATTTGCATATAGTGTTGTCTGGAATTTTGATATCTGGAAGACCACGAACTGCCTGATATTTGCATGCTTTCCTTATTTGTGAAAATCTTAGATGCCCCAACCTCCGATGCCATAGCCAGTGTTCATCATCCTTGCTCAAATAGCATTGTTGTGGTCCTTCTTCAAATATGTATAGATTATTTGGATTCCTTCCTTTGATCACTGTTTTACCTGTATCAAGATCACGAACACAGCATCCATTTGATCTAAATATTACCTCTGTTCCTTGATCGCACATCTGACTGACACTCAGAAGATTATGCTTCAATCCATCAACATACAAAACATTTCCAGCTTTGACCTTCTCTTTCAATGGAGCAACACCTTTTCCTTTTATGGCTGCAGAGATATCATTTCCAAAAGAAACTTTCTTCCCCTTTTCTAATGCGGTATATGACTCAAGCTTTTCTTTGTCTCCTATCATATGCTTCGAACATCCGCTGTCAATGTACCATAGACTTTCTTGACCTTCTGCATAAAAGGCTATCCCACATCTTTCTGGTTGTGGTTCCTTTATTCTCCATGTTTTGACATTTGAGGTTTGTTCCTTCTGAGTTGTCTTCCGGAACCTGCTCCTGCATTCAGAGTCTTCATGACCAAAGTTATTACAAATAGAGCATTCAATTTCATTTTCAAGAACCGAAAAGTTGTTATAAGTTCTTTTCATGGTTCCAGTCATTCTCCCTTGCTTTTGAGCTTCTCTAGTCATGATTGTCTTGTAGGCAACACATTGAGCTACTTTGTGACCGAAGTTATGGCAAGAAAAGCATTGGCCATTAAAGAAACTTCTGCGATAATCAGATCTATCATCCAACCGATTGTAGCTTCTATTCACATTCATTCTTGGAGCAAATTGGGAAGATTTTACCTGTGGCTGATTGTAGCTTCTGTTTGTCCTTAAGGCAGTTTGTCCCCGAATTTCTTGATGGTATTTATTTGTTCTTGAGGTAAACTGTCCTTGATTCACCTGATGACTTTTATTTGGCTTTTGCTCGCTTCTCCTTGCTGCATCAAGATAACTTTTAGAGGTAGAGGCTTGAGATGTTTCTCCATTATATCCAAGACCTGTCTTGATCAGAGGAGATCGCTGCACATTGATAATCTCATCCAAGGTTTTAGATCCTTTAACAAATTTAAGATTAATCACTTTTGTTTTCTCAATCTCCTTTCTAAGACAAACAATCTCACATTCCAATTTTTCAAGATGTTTTTCCTTTTCAGCTAGTTGACATTGTAGAGAATCAATAATAGCACTCTTCTCTTCTAAGAAAACTTTGAGATCTTTCATTTCTTCACAAAAGCCTTCTACATCTATAGCATCCACGTAGTCATCATCTTCAAAAGCCATTAAAAGTTTATATCTATTACCTTGTTCATCTTCATCACTATTTGAAAGACCATCACTATCTTCATGAGTGTAATAGCTTTTTTTCTTTTCATTTTGTTTCTTGTTCCATTTAACAGGTTCCTTTCCCTTGTCATTCTTATCTTTGTGAGGACATCTGGCAGCATAATGACTTACTCTTCCACAAGCAAAGCATTTAAAAGGTAACTTACCTCTGAACCTTCCAGAACCCCTTTGAAGATTTCTGACAAAATTTGATTCTTCTTCTTCATCTTCTGGCATGTGACTTGCTTCATAATAATCTCCTTTGCCTGAAGCCTTGAAAGCAGCTTCTCTTCTGTCTGATGGACCTCCCTTTCTCATTTCATAAGCAGTTAGAATTCCATGAATCTGAGACATAGTAAGAATTCGTAGATTTTCCTTTTCTTCTATTGCATACACTTTAGATTCAAATTTGGGGGACAATGACCTTAGAACCTTTTCAACCACAATAGCCTCTTTTATTTCTTCACCCAAGTTTTTCATGCAATTAACAATCTCATCAACTCTAAGGAAATAGTTAGCCACACTTTCATCATTATACATTCTGAGAGTCTCATACTTAATCCTGAGAGTTTGAAGTTTAGCACGCTTTACCTGTTCGTCTCCTTCATAGCTCGTGACAATCTTGTCCCATATTTCTTTTGCAGATTTATAGTGCATTACCTTCATGAATTCCGATTGGGATATACATCCCAATAGAGTACTGACTGCTTTCGCATTTGTTTCATATTTCTTTTTCTCGTCTGCATCTGTAGGAGTAGCTGAAGGAAAAGTGTAGCCTGTCTCTACGATGTCCCAAACTTCTGTACCAAGAGATTGAAGATAGGCAGTAACTCTTACCTTCCAATAATTGAAGTTTGTCCCATCAAAAACCGGTGGCCTGATTGATGCTTCTCTCTCATAGTTGCTCATGATGAACGATCTACCTTCAAGCGATCAAGCTTCTCTGAAGGACCTGCTATGATACCAATTGTTGGAAATAATACTGAGAGGGGGGGTGAATCAGTATTATCAGAAAAACTTTTTCATTTTATGCTCAGAAACATATACGCTACTTCAGTTAAGTAAAACAGCATGTACACGCTACTGTGTCTAAAGAAACCAGCGTATAACAAGAAAACTTATGATTCAGTAGCTTATCTTCAGTGAATGCATCAGGACATTATTAACCATGATAGTAAAACAGGTGCAGTATAACAGAACAGATCATCACACAGAAAACACACACATGAACACCATGATATAAGGTGGAAACCCAATGTGGGTGAAAACCACCTGCTGCAAGTCGTCTCTATCTTTCTTTAATATGAAACTTCAGTTTACAATCTTTTGTACTGGTGCAGCCTTATACCAGTACGCAGGCTACAACCTGCTGAAGGCTTCAACCTTTTCTCGTTCTCCAAACTTCCTTGGAAGGGAGCTCCAACCCCCTTTGCTCTTGTACTAGCTAAGATACTAGTACGTATGTGCTGGCCTACAATCTTCTTTCCTTCAGGTACCACTTTTCATCAATTTTCAGACTGGATATTCCTGAAGCACAACATTACAATTTGAAGACCACAATTCATTCAACAGATCATTGAAGCACAAAACAACCAATACTAGCAGTATCAATCTTTGAATCACTGAACCACTGAAACCCTGTCAACACCAGTCACCAGAACACAGAGCAGACTACAGAACTCTGCAATAGCAGTCAGACCCAACTGCAACCCCAAAAATCAAACTTCAAGAGATATACACTACTTCAATGAGAGAAACCCGCGTATACACGCACTTTTACCAAAGACAACCTGCGTACAGATCTAAAAATAAATTCTCTTAACTTGCAGCTGTACCAGACATCAGTTAGACCCAGAACATAACATTGCGTCAGTATGCAGATCTAGAAATAGGCATAATCAACCATATCATAATAGTGCATTTCAAACCATTAGATCCCGATCTGTCCTTAGATCTAGTCTTCCATCAACCGGTGTGATCTCTCCTTAGCTTAGATCAAGCAACCCAGAACCTGCATACCAGATCTCTTTCTTTTTCAGATATTCAAGACTTTTCCATTATATTTGCCTAATGATCTTCTTCTCCTTATATAGCCTTAGGCCTTGCTCAATACCAAGAGCCAAAACCATAGAAATCCAATACCATCAGCTTCAAAACTAGGGATCAACACGTCCGTCGAGACACCATGGTCCAAAACCATAGGCACAACTTCCAAGGAATAACCGCCACGGACCAAAGATAAGTTTTCCTCATACACGCTCTTTTACTGAAGCCAACCTGCGTGTACACGCGACTTGGTATATAGCGAACCTGCGTATACGCGACTTGGTATATAGTGAACCTGCTTGTATAAGCGACTTGGTATATAGTGAACCAGCGTGTATATATTTTCTCTTCATACTTGTAGTCTAATCATCAATTCCTTGTTGCTATCCTTCTGCACTATGATTTTTCATCAGTGTGATTTGCCATCAAGGCCAACACTTGTCTCATAATGCCAACAACTGGTTCCCTCACCTCTCCGTATTGTTTTGCTGCGGCCATGCTTTGTAGATTATTTGGGATGCCGGATATCAATAAGTTTTCGTCTGAATGGCTACCATTAATAGATGTTGCCACAAAAGCCGATATTATGGATTGGGCCAAGATCTTTTTTGATAATCTTTACACGGCTATTATCAATTACCGGTCTAAAAGATCCTTGTCTCAAAGGATCTATCCTCCTTTTTATCTGTCCCCATATGTTATGGATTCTATTTGTTATGTGTCTAAATTTCCCACTATGGGTTGGAAATGGACTACCCAGGACCCATTACCTATCCATGTTTATCATAAGATGTTATGGGATTCTCAGTTCGTCCCACACTTCTACCAGATTTGTCACGGGCTTATCTTACCCTTGTATAGAATGATGTATGATGAAGACCCCCCGAGGTGCTCACCCGAGGCACATATAGATATCATCCCCATCGCAAGATGGTTCTGGGAAGAATGGTTCACCTATATGTTAACGGGAAAAGTGTCTACTCAGAACGCCCCTATCCCACTAAGGTGTGACAGTACCTTAGAAACAAACAAGGAAAACTACTTTCGTATTCTTCTTTATGAACTATAAACGAAGAGGAATAGGATGAACCAACCTGTGTCTTGCGCTAGCCCTTTGATCCAATCTCTCTCCTCTTTGATAGCTTCTAGCTACCTGCTCCCTTACTTGCCCAGCTTCACCAAGTTCCTGCAAGATCACAGAAGAAGAAAACTACACAAAGACATGGATTTATATTCATAAATAGCTTAGGATCAGATTTAAGCTAAACATGCAAATATAACAAAACATCATTGATACACAAGCATGTAGGAGAAACTCAAATAGTTTTATTGATATAACAAGAAGATCCAGGAGGAGTTACAACCGATGATTCCTGATCCAGCATCAACCCCCCAACAAAGGAACCCCCTCTTCACCTCCAACAAAGCATAAATCACCCAATACTCTGATCTCTATCTCAAAACCAACAGCAATTCTCTGCAATGTACAAAATTCCAGCCTCTGGATCTCTGGGATGAGGGATCCATTTATAGATGTATGCAAAGAGGATGAGTCAGCTTATGATTTGACTAGTGGCTTCTCTCTGTCAGTTCTTGCTTCCACTTGGAGACTGAGAGCCTCTTACTCATCCTTGGTCGAACTCAGTGAGGCAAGTGTCATTGGGGAAGATTTTGGAAGCTTCCATTGTCTGTCCACCTCGCGGAATGACACTGCCATTTGTCATTTCCCGCTCAGTGCACCCTGGTAGTGCATTTAGGTGCGTTGCAACGCACCTAGCTAGTGTACTTGGGTGCTATGCAATGCAACTAGCTAGTGGAGCAGCTGAAATGATCCTGATTTGACTGATTCTGAGCAGTTTCTGGTGGAGAACTTCTGGGAGAAGTTGTAATTTGATGACCTTGTTCCTCTAGGGGTCGGAACAACACTTTTAGGGACTTAGGATCCCTTGGTTTATGGACATTTCATGCTTAGAGCTGTAAGGCACAAAAATGTCTATAACAGTTGCCCCCTAAAGTATGAGGCCGTTTATCGGGTGAAATGCTTTATTAGGAGGATCCGAAGTTCTTTCAATGCTGGGAGGAGACCTGTAATAAGATACAATACAATACATTATCTTCATACTATTTTCATGATCTAGCTGAGGCGGGCATTCCCATGCTCAACTTTATAAATTCATTTTCATGTACATAGGACAGACAATCGTCTGATGGTAGACTGATGATTCTGATTGAGCCATCATCCTTTTGGTATGATGATTATTTGTGCTGCAACGCTGTACATTTCAATGTCTTTATTTTCCTTAATATATATTGCAGCCCGGATGGATGAAACTAGATCCGGGGTCTTCAATCTCGTCCGATCTTCACTCGAAGTACAATTCGATCCATGTGAGAAATGTTTTGAAGTCGAACATGGAAAGACATCGCTTGATTACCAGTCAATGATGTAAACTGTTAACAAGTGCGAGAGGAATCACCGATAATGATGATGACCCTCAAGGTACTGCAGTACAATTCACATGGTGTGAATAAAGGACTTGGCGTCGAACACCATGCAAAATATTTCGGTCGAAGGTCATTGATGTATACCTGTCGCCGGAAGTGAGAAACTTGCCATTGAGGCATGCAAGCTTCAAAGTACTGAATGGGGTGTTCCTAGATCAACTTCTTGGATAATGAGCTGATGTCGACAAGAAGCGATCCGTCAAAGGAGGGCCTTGATGAATCCCACATCAATGACATGGAATGGAGCAAATGATTTTGATGGAGGTGAAAACGATCTGATGATATATGGTTCAGGATGGCGGTCATGAAAGAATGAAGTGTAATGTATGGTAGTGGATGGGACACTGATGACTTCTCTGGATGACTTCTCTTGAACATGTTGGCGACACTTATGTGATGGATTGGTAGCATTTACCCCAAATGTGGATGGTATGGCATGACCATGGTGATGTGACCGGTGAATGAAACAACCCAACCCGACTCAGGCACGGAGTGGAAGTGTCATGTTCAAGAGCGACTTGCTACCAATAAAGATTCTTTGAGTTTCTTCCCAATTTTTCCCCAGTCATTGCTGACCAGTACCTCTTTATTTGTGTCAAGCTTGAGGAGGATAGCATATGCTTGTTCTATAATTTGCCCTTCGGGCAAACCCATCGCTATGTTTTAACGAGCCTAGCGATAGTGAAACTCGTTCTCGTCTAAAGACAAGTTTGTCGCTATTAATCTTTTTAATGAGTTTAACGACAAAGATAACTCGGTCCTTTTCATTTTTAGAGAGTCTGAAAAGGTACGTAAAGGTAACTCCAAAATTCCTTTTTCGTCATCTAATCCCTTAAGTCTGAAAAAGTATAAAACAATACAGAAGGGATGAATTTTCGATAGTTTTAACGAGCCGAACAAAACAAGCGCTCGATCTTTTTGTGCAATAATCCCTCAGGTCCAAAAAGATTAAAATATAGAGGAGGGATAGCGCTTCCGGTCACTTTAACGAGCTGGAAGGCCAAAACTCAGCAATCTTTTCATATTTTACGAGTCAGTTGAAAAGAGCTTAAAGAAGACTCGTCTTTTGAGGAACGAGTGATAAAATGGGTAGCAGCTGATTCCAAGTAATGGTTGGAATTTTCCAATCACGGCAGTGTCACAAGGATGGCTAGTGAAATCACTCTTCGCAGCTGTTCCTCAAAATGGGTAAACAATCAAATGGAGGTGAATGATCGGCCAATGGAAAAGTGGAGGTGACGGTGCAAACATGACCAAGGCTTTAATGGCTAAAATGCTTCGTTCATGGTGGTTATTTACCGGGGAACAGTTCATTTTTTAACGAGCTTAAACGCGGGTGGAAACATTTGCTCATGTCTTATGTTTTTTTTTTTAACGAGCTTGAACTATGTGCTAAAACTGCTCGATTAATCCAGTCATATGGTAAGAATGTCTCATATAAAACGGCAACTTTTAGATTTTTGCCCCACATCCTTTCTTTATGCAAGTTAGGTGACGACTAATCCTACGAGTTTAAAGGGTTAGAGGTCCTAAAAATTTAAAAAAATAAATAGCCGCCCCTCGCTTGCACTCCAAAAGGTTTGCATGCCCCCAGGTATAAAGTATGGTTTCAAGGTTACCCCTTCTTTAGTCCAATAAAACATTTGTTTTACCGGGAGAGGCCTACCTCTTACAGGTTACCCAAAGATTGCTCGATTCGCGGTGCAAACAAAACACTTCTTCGGCGATGTCTACCGAGATAAACAAAGGCGAGTGACTCTGTTCTGTCAACTCACATAACTTTGACAAGAGAATCTTGTTCTAGAATAACCCCTCTTCCAATCACGGACGGGGTACAGACTAGTCATATTCTCCCGCGGAAATCTACCCTATACCCGAAGTTTTCCTGCCGAAGCAGACCAGGACGCATGCCCCCTGGGTTTCAGTCATATCCCTCCGAATTACTCGCGCTCATCGGGAGGACGGACTGGGGATTGAGACATTTCTTGCGTGAAGAGACCATTTAGGGATGGTATATGACTATTTGCTATGCGTGATCCGGGAAATGAAAGCTGGTCCACGAGCTTGACCACTCTTTCTTCGTGCGGAAAACACATTACTCTAAAGAGTGAGGAGACGATGGCTCCGATGCAATAAATATAGTCTCGTCCAAGGAGTAGGTTATAATCCAAGGGTCCTTGAACTACCATTGCGTTCATTTGAACTGTCTTCCCTCTCAATGTTATGGGCACATTGGGAAGGATCCCTAAAGGTCAACTCGTTCCTTTATCAAAGCCTGTCAGATTTCTCATGTTAGGCAACAGCGATGGCGAACCAAGCGCTTTCCAAGCAATAGAGGAAATGATACTCACAGAAGCTCCCTCATCTATGATGGTACCAACCATGACCATTCTATATATTTTAACGATAATTCGGAATGGTATGCTTGCTGGTAAACGGGGTCTGCCTAGTTGATTCCAATCGAAGGAGACAACTAGGTTGCTTGGAGGTGGGACCGAGTAGACGGCCGGGTATGGCTCTGACGAACTTCCCTCCTGCGGTAAGGGAATGGGTAGATTGCCCCCATGTTCGTCGGAGTCTGTGTTGATGAAGAGAATTTGGACGGTGTCATCCTTGTTCTCTTCAGTGACTGTATCATCCGAAGATAAAACCTCTGAAGGCAAGACCAGGTCAACTTCCGCCTCGACCTTTTGACTTTCGTCTGGTATGGATTCAGATGGTTTATCTTCGATGATAGGCGCTTCAGCCGACCACTTGAGCGGGCCAGCTGGATTCTCAACTAGCGACGGACTCGGCAAGAGTTTTTTATATCCAGGAGGAAGTCGTAACGGTGAAACCGGACGATCATCCACAACTCTTTTCGCTTCGTCTAAGAAGGGACAACGATGGACGGCATGATTGCCTTCACACAGTTTACAGGGAAATCTAGCTCTCCCTTTTTGTCCTGGGGCTTCACTTTCGCTAGTTGACGGTGTGCTTTCAACATGATCATCAGAGGTTGATGACACCAGATTGTGCAAACGAGGAGACCAGTCCCTTAGTATCCGAGGGATGCAAGGACAATCTCTGTGAAAGTGGTCTCCTTTGCAAATGACACATGGCGATTTAGGCCTGGTCAGTGCAGTGTGTGGATTTTCGTTAGAAGACACTCGTTTTCCCCCATTTGCCTTTGGCTCCTTCTTCTTTTTTTCTTTCTTCTTCTTCTCCTTCTTCTCCTTAGGAACTTGACTTTTGGCTTTGCCAGCCCCATCAAGCGAAGAGGAAGGAGGAGAGGAAGAATTAGAGGAAGTAGATGGTTGGTGGGCAACTCTGGACTCGTCTAATTGCTGATTCGATTGTTCAGGAATAGTGGTGTTCTGAACGACATTGGTTGAGAAGAGCCATACTGGCAAGCCAATTGTCAGTCCTAGAAGTGACAATGTGGCCATATGGGGTGCACCAACATCTCCCCAAGAGGAGAAGGGACTAGGATTTCCACCAAGGGGAATTCCTTGGTTGGTAGACTCCATTTTCTCAACCTAAGATCAACGTAGGAAAAGGGTATGAATATTCCGTTTAAAATAAAGTTTTAGACGCTTTGACACAACTTGTTTTTTCAGTTTTTAAGAGTCGAGAAAAAACAAAAGATGACTCTAGTCTCCTTCGATTTTTAATGAGCCTGAAGTGACAAGTGCTCAGATGGACCTTTTCCGTTAAGGAGTCTGAAAAGGAACTAAAGGGACTGCTCTGGAGATCTAGGTAGAGGGAGTACCAAACTAATCGCAAAACTGCAGAATACTTTTTACGGTACGGCAATCAATCTTCCCGAATGCTGTGTTCGGTGCATTGCGATCAGTAGGGCGGCCGACACGGCTTCCTATGGATAAAAGGTTTTAAGCCTATAGGGGTCTCCCAATATATACTCGATGGTACGTGGGAGCACAAGTCCGTACTGGCACTTATCGTCTCAAGGTGGAGGAATCACCCAACCATCCGTGACGACAACAGTTACCAGGCTTTACGACGCCGGAATACGTCTCTAGCCTAGACCTCTAAATGTTGTGCGTTAAGTTCCAAAGTGTTGTTAGATTCATTCAATTTATTTTAAGTTGATCTTTCTTAGAAGTTTGCCTTTTGGGATCACCATGAGATGTAGATGTAATTCCTAAAATGCAATCTAAAGATGATAAGCAAACTTTTATCTCTTTTCAGCAATGAAAATCCTAGCTACAAGGGGAAAAGAAAGACACAATCTTTTCTCAAAGAGCAAAGAGCACACTGTAAATGCACTTTTCCTAAATCAAGCCAAATAGACTATCAATATGCAAATGCACATATGCATGTATTTGTTTTTACTTTCTTAATATTGATGCCTAAAAAGAAAGTTGATGTACAAATCTGAATTTGCTTTCAAGTGACAAACACAAACAAGCTTCTTTTCGAAATCAAAAGGTAGAGAAGATTACGACACTTTATGATTTTGAAATAAACACTCGTTTCGACGCTAGAAAGTGACAAATTCAAACCAAAGGCAAAATTAAAAGCATAATCGACTGTCAACAGCAAATGAACTTTCTCCTAAGATCAAAATCGACACTTACGACAGATCTAAATCCAAGGACGACAGTGTGACTATTCTACTCTTTCAATGGAAAACTGTAAATGATGTAACAAACACACAAAGAACATCTACAGTATTTTTGTACAAAGGAGGCGGAATTAAGGCAAAGAAAAGGGGTTTTTAAACAAACACACACTGATCACAGGCTGCAAAAATCAGAGACAAAACTAAAAAATGAAGCAAAGAACCTCAGCTGCACAGGGCTAGGCTGATCACCGCACTTGTTACACAGAGAAACTGGATTGCAGCGCAGGTAGCCCTCTCGGGAACTGCGTTGAAATGCAGAATCTCTTCACAGTGCCTGCGCTGGGGCAGAAACGAGAATTCTATTCGGGTTCTGGGTCACGGTTTGCAGTTTAATCTATGGTTTTTGGCCGAGTAAAAGCAATCAGTAATGCACAATCAGAGGGTGGATTTAAAGGAGGTCTAAGAGCTATCACAAAGGGTAATCAGATCATTTGTGAATCAGCTGTTCAAATCATAAACAAATCCAGTGAATGGATTGAAGTAGCAGGTGTCTACTTTGCATTTGATAATGGCAAATGCAATTCAATTGCTACTTCTGTGTTTATGAAACAAACAACAAGAGAAACACAAACAAACTAACTAGACACGCTCCCCAGTGGAGTCGCCATTTTGTTAACGGGAAAAGTGTCTACTCAGAACGCCCCTATCCCACTAAGGTGTGACAGTACCTTAGAAACAAACAAGGAAAACTACTTTCGTATTCTTCTTTATGAACTATAAACGAAGAGGAATAGGATGAACCAACCTGTGTCTTGCGCTAGCCCTTTGATCCAATCTCTCTCCTCTTTGACAGCTTCCAGCTACTGCTCCCTTACTTACCCAGCTTCACCAAGTTCCTGCAAGATCATAGAAGAAGAAAACTACACAAAGACATGGATTTATATTCATAAATAGCTTAGGATCAGATTTAAGCTAAACATGCAAATATAACAAAACATCATTGATACACAAGCATGTAGGAGAAACTCAAATAGTTTTATTGATATAACAAGAAGATCTAGGAGGAGTTACAACCGATGATTCCTGATCCAGCATCAACCCCCCAGCAAAGGAATCCCCTCTTCACCTCCAACAAAGCATAAATCACCCAATACTCTGATCTCTATCTCAAAACCAACAACAATTCTCTGCAATGTACAAAATTCCAGCCTCTGGATCTCTGGGATGAGGGATCCATTTATAGATGTATGCAAAGAGGATGAGTCAGCTTATGATTTGACTAGTGGCTTCTCTCTATCAGTTCTTGCTTCCACTTGGAGACTGAGAGCCTCTTACTCATCCTTGGTCGAACTCAGTGAGGCAAGTGTCATTGGGGAAGATTCTGGAAGCTTCCATTGTCTGTCCACCTCGCGGAATGACACTGCCATTTGTCATTTCCCGCTCAGCGCACCCTGGTAGTGCATTTAGGTGCGTTGCAACGCACCTAGCTAGTGTACTTGGGTGCTATGCAACGCAGCTAGTTAGTGGAGCAGCTGAAATGATCCTGATTTGACTGATTCTGAGCAGTTTCTGGTGGAGAACTTCTGGGAGAAGTTGTAATTTGTTGACCTTGTTCCTCTAGGGGTCGGAACAACACTTTTAGGGACTTAGGATCCCTTGGTTTATGGAAATTTCATGCTTAGAGCTGTAAGGCACAAAAATGTCTATAACACTATATTAGAGTGTTTGGAAGCACTGTACCTCCTCATGTCCTGCCTCTGTATATCCCCGATAAAATTTTGGCTCGGGAAATTGCATATCAAACCTGTTCAGAAGGCGGCCTGACCAAAGACCTAAAAGAAAAAAAGACAGCGACCACGCAAGCAAGCATTCTTATCGACTGTGTAAATGAGAATTTACACAGGGCCAATTTAATCGAAGAGACCACCCCGGGGTACCTACCAAATAAACTACGACTAGAAGCAGAATGGAAGCAGAAGGCGCAGGAAAAGGGAAAAGCAATCCAAGCATTAAACAGGTTAAATTGGGAGTGTTATTGGGCATACTTGGTCAAGCCGCATAGTCAATGGATGACTGTGAAATGCATCATAAACGCGGCCGAAAAAGTAGTGCCAGCTCTCATAGATTCTGTTTTCGCAGCCCAGCTCAGCGCAGAAGTCAGCCAACCGACTCTCCTCAAGCCCATGATGAACACTTGCAGCTTTAAAGACCAAATTCAGAAGTAGCCTTATTTTAGAATGTTGTTTTTTCTTTAAAATTAGATTAGAAAAAGGATGGTCATTTGAAAACCGCATCCTAAATTTTGTAAATACACTATTATTAGAATTAGGAAGTAGTATTTTAACCCTTCTCATTGCATTTGGAGAGTGGTCCAGAAATTTGTCAAAAACTT
The DNA here is from genome assembly GCA_031772625.1 of Pinus tabuliformis. Taxonomy (NCBI): domain Eukaryota; kingdom Viridiplantae; phylum Streptophyta; class Pinopsida; order Pinales; family Pinaceae; genus Pinus; species Pinus tabuliformis. The sequence goes on from CM062820.1 coordinate 648,275,088, forward strand.
GTCCTCGGAACATGCACTTCTGCACCCTCAGAGGAGGTTTTGATGAATGGATGGATCGAGATTTATTAATGTTTGCATTTGATGTCTGCTACTGATGTTGCACTTTTGTATTCTTAGTAGATGTTAGAACAAGTAGAGATAAATCGTTTGTGCTTGAAGCTTATGAGTAGGATTAGTCATAAATGGTACTTTTATCTCTTGGCCATTTCTGCTTATATTCTTAAAGTGATATACAGTTTTCAGTTGTTGATATGTTACTGCATGAATGTATGAGTTACCATTTGGCACTTCTGTACGATGGAGCCATTTATTTATGTTTGATATATGAATAACTTATTATGCGATATGCTGTTCACAACTGTTTTGCCTAACTTTTTATGCAAAGTGGTTTATCTTAATTGATTTCTATTCTTATGATAGCTGAATGATCTTTATTACCAGTTATTGTTTGAAATCTATTTAGATCGCATAATAGAAGAAATACACCCCGGGTTAGCATAGCTTAGATGTGTTGTTTCTCATTAGATTACAATAGCATAGAGTTAGTTTAAAAGTTTGAATTAAATTAGCTTTAAGTATTCTTAGATCAGCAACATCCAACTCTGCACGCACACACATACACCCTTAGATTGGGAAACTGGTCCCATTATCCCTAGTCAGACCTGCTATACCAAACGGATAAGGAGCTGCCAACCAAGGTCCGGACCGGGTGGGTATCCCCCTTATTGTCGACTTGATTTTCGGGGCTTCAACAAGTTGTCAATGTTGCTCAGTATTGGAAGCCTCATAATATGTATGACGAGAAAATATTTTTAAGAATTTTGAGAGTATATTCCATTAGGGTTTTGGCGGTATTCTGAACTACTTTTTGATTCTTTGGGAGATAAAAGTTCTTAGACTATTGCTTGACCTATACCAAGTGTATTTCATACACTTGTGTTGAGATTGTGTGGCATCCTAAAGTGTAAAAGGATGGATAGAAGGTTTTGTAAAAAGATGTGTAGGAATACCTCTTTTGGTTGTAATGCAAGAAGAAATTTATTGTACTGCTATATTTATAAAGGCTCTTCAGTTCCTTACATTATATATCCATTTGTTGAGATATGTTAATAATGTTAGGGTGTCATTTCTTGAACCTTTCTATTACTGAATTTGAGATATGATCATGAAAATTGATCTAGGATTAGAGGGAGCTGAGAAAATGATCTTGTGATAGGAACCATTCTTGGGAGATTTGATAGTCCTAGGGTTTGTAAACCATAGATAAATCTTGAAGGATATGTTTCCACTGAAAGAAGAAAACCTAGTTCGGACATAATGCTGATGATGAGGATGACATTGATGATAAATTTACAAAATGGATACAAGAAGGTTAATATCAAGAGGGAGATAAAATTTCCCCATATTTCTCAAAAGATAAGTAACCTATACCTATCTCCCTTAATTATTGTTGTTATTTTTTATTATTAGCCTCTTGTCATTATATCCTTACTTGGTTACAATAGTTCTTCCATTGCCTCCTAGTGAGGGTTGTAGGTACATAGAAAACACTACCAAGGCATTGGACGTAGATGTAAGTAATGGAAGAACAATGAAAATCTTGTGACAAGAAGACTCTCCCAAAATTGGTAATTTGTGTTGAGAGATATTGTACTAAATGATATTTTAGCTCAGGTGGAGCAGGAAAATGAACAAGTTTGGAGTATACTTTGAAAAGTGAAGTCAATGGTGACTTCCAAATCGATCTACAAACTCGAGCATGCAATAGATGGAAACATAGAGATGCTAGAGGGTTCTCCTACAAAGGGGGAGACAGTCATGAAAGGAATTTTGCTCCAATTTCCATGTACACTTCTAATAGAACACTTCTAATAGAATTATTGTTTATTTAAACAAGAATATTTTTCTCAATGAAGAAATTGAGGATAAATTTGCAAATACTGTGTAATGGAATAATAATACAATGATAATGCCACAAATTCAAACAATAAAAATGTGAGGGTAACCATAAATGCAAAATGGGCCAATTTTATTATATAACTGAAGGATTACAAAATAGAATTATTGGAGCGATGTGAAACCTGAGGAAGTTTCATTGAAGAGTCAAGCTTATCATAGCCCCAGTGTTGATGAATATCAAATGCTCAACCCAAATGATGCCAGAATTATATAACCAAAATATATTGGAGCGAGTGAATAGAATTTCTTAGAGCAAGCTACAAGCCCCAGGTTGATGAATATCAGCTACCCAAATGATGCAGAAATATCCCTAACAAATGATTGCGCCATCCCTTGAAGAAGTACATTGTTGGTTGAGTTGGGACCCCTGTTTGACTCCTCATATATGCCTAGATTTTTTTTCCAAATTATTTATTTGATCCTTGTCAAAAACCCAGAAAAAAACAAAAATGGTTTGTTCTAGTTTTGATGCTCCAAAATTGACCCCAAATTCTTAACCCTCCTCCACAAGTAGAAAATGAAACCTGTAGCATATGTTGTGCTTGTTGATCCACCAAAATGCTGTATAATTCCCCAAAATCTCCCCCAATCCAATACCAAACAACCCCAGCTCCCTAATTCCTTTCACAAGCCACCCCACACTTGGCTCCCACGAAAGACCGGGCAGTTCCTAGGCAAGATGACGTAGGCCCAAGCTCTAGACATCTGTACTATTGTGGAAATACCGCCTGCTCTTGTAAACCATTCTCCTTTTTTCCCGAAATTTGGTCAAGGAATACTTCAAGAATAATGTAGCCCCTATCTCTGGCACCATTCTCCAACAAGAACTACATGGCTCCTTTCCTGCGTCTCAGCTGAACTAGAAATGCGTGATATCTCCATGGTATTCTTCCCAACCTCCAAAGAAAGATAAAATGGCCTTCCTAGGGTGGAAATATAATTCCACCGAAGAGAGGTTGATCTTCCCACTTGGGAAACTTTTGTGCTCAAAAACACTATGTAACTAAGCTAAATAGCTAGAGCAACAATCAGATATTGAATGATCAAAAAGCCCCTGAATGATGTTGTCTTCATCTTATTTATAATTGCTTCTCTCTTCCTTCGTCTGGGGTCCTTCACTAAGCAATTCAAGCTCCCTCCTTAGCCATTCAAATTTCCCCATCAAGGGGGTGCGTATTTCATCATGGGGTGGTCCCCACATCCCACTGTGTGATTAATATTCCCTTTGTCTAATGTTTGGGGCCTCCACAACCACACAACATTAAATTAGTTAATTTACACCCACTTTTCCTAATTTTGTACCCAAAATTTTCTCCATCCATAATTTGCAAAAATTGAGAAAGGCACTTAGAATATTTTTATTGGAAGTGATATTATAGTCCTCCCCGCCAAAAATTGATTGTCCTCAAGCAATTCCCAAACAAGGACTCTCTCCCTGCTGACCCAACTACCACTGCAAGCAATATTGGGGTCTCAATTGTGTCAATGAGCCACTCTCAATCCATGCGCTAATCTGTTACAAAGGAGTGCCCCAATATTAGGAACCCAAGTCATCTCGCTCAATGTGAAGCATCCCTCCCTCCACGCGCAGACCCAAGGTGTAGGGGTGTGATAATACTCCCACCTCCTGTCGGTAAGAAGAGCACCTCGATGTTGCCAAACCCTTGTCAATTTCACACAAATTTGTCCTGCTGAAAATCGATCCCGGGTACCTCAAGAGGGAACCCCTATAGATACAACCCAAATCCCATCAAATAGATCCCTCGTCCTAGCATGCCAATCACGACCATCTTTAGATAGTCATATAGCCACCCAAGTGAGGCACTATCCTGTCTCAACTAGTCTCTGGGAAGTGAAGTCTCAGATATCGAACGGAGTCCCAATGGTAGATTTGGGTGACCTCCCCCTCTGGGAACCCACTCTCCCCAATCTGTGACCCAACTGCTCAGCCCTGTAGCTCCCAGGTCCCAAACTAATCCTAAAGTGAGTCCACCAAGTGGATGTTGCCCCGACTTGGTCATAACTGCAACCCACTTGTACTCCTACAGAGTCATCCACTCCAGTAAACCTTTGCTACACACCTAATGAGGGGAAACTCCATTGTACATAGGTCTATCATGCAAGGGCACCCCACCAAGGTTATCATCTATCGATTCTCACCCAGTCTCTTGTCGAGACAATAGTGAGAAGGTCCTTCCTCACTCTATAGTGATCATCCTGATGGTCTCCGACCTGTCATTCAAATGAGGATGCAATCTTGTCTCTGTCATCCCCATGATCCTCCCAAAACAAGGTAGTCTTTTAACCCAATGGATCCCTGGATCCCACAACCAGGTTGGAGGCCCATCGGTCCAAATTCTTATTGCCTGCCACTAAGTAGTGCCAATGAATGCCAAGAACCACATGTTCCAATCATCCTGCCATACTAGTATAGTGCCCCAAGTCATCAACGAACCTCTAGGGGGAAAACTACTCTTCGTACAACTGAAACCTAATGGAGGTCGTGATCCTGTGTTGATCATACAAGGAAACTTCCATGCAGACGCTGTGGCTATCTAGTCATAACCAACGGTCCAACATGCTCACACTAGGTCCTCCCCCCCTGTATCTCTCAGCCACCATATAAGTAATGACCAAAGCTATGGCCAACATGCGGGGACAACTCAACAATGCCTGAGTCTCCCACCCCATGGCTAGCCTCGATCCTAAGCAACAACAAGGGATACCCGCCTCGCCATGTGGAGAAAACCTAAGTGATCTCCCATGTGTTGACCCAAGAATGATCTAGATCTCTCTGTCAGGGTCCTTATACTCATCTCGAAGTGGAGTGACCTAATCGTTAACTAAAACCTTGGCTCCTAGGTTTGTGACGACATAATTTTGACAACGACTCTGATCCATCCACGCCTCATCTCTGATCCCTGCGGGTATAGGCTCCGTATATCAAGGGATAATATGGTGTATACCCCATGGCCCTGCTCCTTCTTGGTCACACGAGGAATCCTACCATCCTGTCTCTAGATGGTGTAACCAAAAACTACCAGAAGCCTACGTGCCCTCCTGTAGTACATGCTTATGATCCCTTACATCGCATGCCCCTCCAATGCTTCAGAATTCCCTACCGAAGGTGTGTCATATAGATCCTCCATAACTGTACCATCAAGGGGGGAATCAGGGGAAAATCATACTCTACCTCTACAACATATCGTGTCGTCCCTATGCCTCCACGTGCCAACATGTGCATAGTCTATCTGCCCCAACGGGAAAACTCCTCTCCTATCCATGATACTCTGGGTCACATCTATCTGCCTCAGGTGAGTCTCTTGCATCCTACCGCTCATGATGAGGTAATCAAGGGACAACAACCCACTCCCATGTGGTTGTATGCAAGTCCCTATGGATATACTCAAGAGGAGCTCATCGTTGCATATCTCTATACACCACAGAATGCAACGACTAGAGGCTGAATCAGTGTGTAGCAACTTGCATCCTGCCAGGGTCACAATCTCTACTACCACACCTCCATGACCTGGAATGGGTGGGCCTCCCCTTCTTATCCTCTTAGATAAATCTAACAGGAAAACCTCCCTACGTGGTAGTGTTAGTGTCACTAAGGTGTTGCTACCTAGTGTCCTCCGCACCCCACATACCCGTAGGAATGCCTCATACCTATACAATGTTTTTTTCTGGCGACCTGTCGATGCCACCTCCTTTGATTAGCCCTTGCAAGAGTATGTTAATCATCCTGCAACTCCATGCCTGATCCACATGTCAGGACAACTCACGGAGTCCACCTACTCCCACGTTGATCCAGCTAGCCACTAGTCCTACTCGGAACTCTAATAGAAAACTATGGGCGTGTGTGCCCTCAATTCGCAAATCTAATGCACAGTTACTACCATCACCGACTGAATCCATGATGTGATGGGGAATCCCACCTGGATCCCAAAATTAGTTTGGCCCTCGATCCCCTCGGGTAACCCACAACTCCTGCAGAACTATGGTCATGGGTACATCCTAACACCTAACCCACTCCATCGGGTAGCAGATCAATCCCTCTCACCATCTAATCCCAAAGGAGGGATCGAATGTGCAATCTCTTGTGGAAGGAACCAACCCTTCAGGCTGATGCGGTGACATACTCAACTCATGTCGCTTAGTCCTGTTAACATGGCCATCCCCTCTAGTATGTCTAGACAACTTCACCTCCCTCAATCCAATGCGTAGGGGTGGTCTAATAATGTTGTAGATCTTGTCAGTGTTCCTATAAAGCCAACTGTGCTAAAATACCAACATGTAGTCTCTATGCTTCCCCTCATCAATGGCTAGCTCAAAGGATGGTTGCACATCCTCCTCCATCATGGGCTCAACATGAGTCTCCAATTGCTCCTCCATAGACAACCCAACATGCAAGACATTTTCATTAGTCGGTTGTAGGTGGTTGTCATCCTAGAGCTCTGTCATAGACTTGGATACCTCATCAATGGCTAGCCCAAAGGATGACTGCACATCCTCCTCCATCATGGGCTCAACATGAGCCTCCAATTGTTCCTACATAGACAAACCAACAATCAAGACATTCTCATCAGTCGATTGTAGGTGGTTGTCATCCTAGAGCTTTGTCATAGACCTGGATACCTCGTCAATGGATACCTAAACAATTATTGTGTGCTCAACTATCTCCACCAATCTGTCTACTGGGGCTACCAAAGAAAACTCCAACAAGGGTGACTCTTGTGTCACACTAGTTGTATCCCCATGCTCCTCCTGCATGCCATTAGCCTCAGGCTCAACTGGATGGAATGTATCTAGATGAACTCCCTCCTTAATGGGTATGTCTTCTCTTATCTCGCCACTTCCTTCACCTTTAATCTTTGTTTTCACAATATTGATACTAGAATCTTGGTCAATAATCATGCCCCTCAAATATTCTTCATCTACAGGTTTGCAACTACTTTTTATTCTTGTTTCCCTTGTTGATACCTACTCTTCGATCTACTCCACCAGTCTCTCGAGGTTCTTAGTATAATTTTCAAATTTCTCGAGGAATTTCTCCTGCTGAGACATTTTTGGGCACGTGTTCAATCTAAAGAATAATGTGGGACTAGTGTTTTAGCCTTTGAAATTCTAGCCCAATAATAGCAAATTGGGCATTAGCATGATTTAAACCCACAATTGGCCAAAATCATGGCTTCGATACCATTGTAATATTCCTACTGGAAATTTACAATGATAAGCAAAGCAAATGCAATAAATTCAACACAATAAAAATGTGCATAGATCAGGGAACTAGAAATGAGCCAGAAACACACAAAAATGGGCCAATTTTATTATATAGTTGAAGGAGTACAAAATATATTGGAGTGAGTGCACCTGGGCTTGCTTAGATCAAGCTACAAGCCCCAGGTGGATGAATATCAGCTGAACAATTGATGCATAAGTCTCCCGCATAAATGATTGCGCTTTCCCTTGAAGAAGTACACTACTAGTTGAGTTGGGAACCCTGTTTAACCCCTCAAATCTACCTAGAAAATTCTGCCAAATTATTTCTGAGATCCTTTTCAAAGACCCAGAAAACCCCAGAAAGAGTTTGCTCTAGTTTTTACGCTCCAAAATTGACCCCAAATGCTTGGCCCTCTTCCATAAGCAGAAAACGTAACCTGTAGCAGATGTTGTGCTTGTTGCTCCACCAAAATGCTAGAAAATTCCCTACAATATCCCCAATCCAATACCAAACAACCCCAACTCCCGAATTCATTTCACAAGCCACCCCACACTTGGCCCCCATGAAACACTGTGCAGTTCCTGGGCAAGATGACGTAGGCCCCAACTCTAGAAATTCGTACTACTGTGGCAATACCTCCTACTCTTGCAAACCATTCTCCTTTTTCCCGGAATTTGGTCAAGGAATGCTTCAACAATAGTGTATCCCCTATCTCTAGCACCACTCTCCAATAAGAACTGCATGGCTCCTTTCCTGCGTCCCAGCTGAACCAGAAATGTGTGATATTTGCATGGTCACCTCTCCAACCTCTAAATAAAGATAAAATGGCCTTCCTAGGGTGGCACTTGAAGTCCAATGAAGAGAGGTTGAGCTTCCCCCTTGGGAAACTCTTGTGCTCAACAAAACTATGTAACTAAGCTAAATAACTAGAGAAGCAATCAGATATTGAATGATAAAAAAGCCCCTGAATGATGTTGCCTTCCTCTTATTTATAATTGTTACTCTCTGATCCAGATTTAAGCAGGAACGCAACAAATTACAGAGATAACCATATACACAAAGATGCAGCGGAAATAATACTTCATTTCATTAATGGAAAATACTGACATATGCTTACAAACAGAAATGGCAATAAACTAGCTAGGGCGATGGTAGCTTATCTCTGAGAAGAGATGTGATGGCTACATGCCTCTGAACTGTTCTGAACTGTATTACAATGAGGCTCGAAGGCCTATTTATTGTTGAGAAACAATGGAAAACCCTTCACATACCGAAACCTAACCCTAGAAGATGAAACGCCAAATTGTGGGCCCCGTTCGGGTAAATTGGTACATCAATTTCCCGGGGTCGTAACTTTGGCATACGATCTCCGTTTGACGCGTACGATAGCTCGTTAGAAAGATCTATCCGAGTACTACCACTTTGGGAGGCAATATAGGGCTTGGTCGCCCCAGAATTCCAAAAAAACGTCGTTTAGGGCCTCAAAACGGCTCCGGAAGTTCAGGACCCGAAAAACTGCTAAAAATAGTAAACTGTGCTACAATTAAGGAAACTGAAAATGCTGAGAAAGACAATGGTGGGGGTCCAGGTGGACCTGGCAGGTGGCCACCAATATCCACCTGGATCATTCCTCCCCCCTTAGGAAGCAATGGTCCCCATTGCGTTGAGCTCCTCCATGAGATGAGGAAACCTCTGCTGAACTTGTTCCCTGGTGAGCCACTTGCCCTGCTGAAGGAGTTGGCCTGCTTTGACAACTCGATACAGTTGGATATGCTGTTGGCGAGTGTTCTTGATCTGTGTGTCCATGATCCGATCAGTTGCAGCTTGTTCCATGCAATCTGGATTTAATTCTGTGGGTTTGAGCTGTTCTGCAATGTCGGATGTGTCTAGCAATGGTGGAAAGTATGGCCGAAGGCGGTCCACATTGAACACTGGGTGCAGGCCAAGGAATGGGGGAATGCTGAGCTCAAATGCATTGTCTCCCATAGCCTTAGTAATGGTGTAAGGACCATATCGAAGTGGTCTCAATTTCCGATAGGCTCCAGTAAGGCGTTCCTTTTGCAAATGCAACCAGACTTTGTCGCCCACCTGAAACTTGTGTGGCACCCGGTGTTGATCATGTCGCTGCTTGTACTTGGCATTTGATTTCTCAAGAATGTCATGGACCTGCTGGCGAATATGTTGGATGCGCTCAATGAAGCTGGTGGCCTTATCTGTTTCGGACTGGACATGAGCTGAATTCATGTGAGTAGCTGCAAGTGGCATGGCCACATCAATGGGGCATAGTGGCTGGAATCCTAAACCCACCTGAAAAGGGCTATGGCCAGTGGAGCTGTGAAGAGCTCGGTTGTAGCTGTGCTGAACATAGGGGAGGCTCTCGTCCCATGTGCGTGGATGCTTTGAGTTATACATGCGCAGAATGTGCACAATCATCCTGTTGACAACCTCTGTCTGGCCATCAGTTTGAGGATGGAAGGCTGTGGACTTCGTGAGTTTGGTGTCCAGCATTGACCAGAGACTGGACCAAAATGTGCTGAGAAACCGACTGTCCCGATCTGAGATGATAGACTGTGGGATCCCAAAGTGCACCCACACTCGTTCAAAGAAGAGTTTAGCAGTGGCTTCTGCTGTGATATTCTTCTTGCAGGCCATCATAATGGCCATCTTTGAGAACCTGTCGACGACCACAAAAACACAGTCATTTCCATGCTTAGTGGAAGGAAGGCCTGACATGTAATCCATGGAGATGGATTCCCAAGGTCGACTAGGGGTAGGCAACGGGGTATAGAGGCCTTGCTTCTTAATGGTCGGTTTGGCAATGGCACAGGCAGTACATGATCGGATGTACTTCCCAACATCCTGTCGAAGATTCGGCCAATAGAAATAGTTTTGCAGTACTGCCACTGTTTTCTCGACCCCGAAATGCCCAGCAGCCCGACTGTAGTGTGCTTCCCAAATCATCTTGGCACGCTCGCTTGAAGGAACACAAAGGTGACCGAGGTGGCATAATAGGGCATCCTGGAGGTGAAAATCTGCAACCTGCCGACCCTCCAAGAGTGTCTGGTATGTGTGGCCGAATTCTGGGTCGCTTTTGTAGAGAAGTGGCCAATCAGAAGTCTCGTGCCCGCAAGAGTTGAGCACGGTGGTTAGCGCCATGATCGGTGGTCGACTGAGGCAATCTGCAACATTATTGGTGCTGCCCTTTTTATACTTGATATTCAAGTGAAACTGTTGCAGGTATGTAGACCACTTCTGATGGCGATCATTCTGCAATTTCCCTTGGGTCTGTATGAATTGCAGAGGTCGGTGATCTGTGTGGATGACCGTTTCCTTCCCCAAAATGTAATGCTTCCATTGTCGGCAGGCCTGTACAATGGAATACATCTCTTTATCATAAGTGGGGTACTTCCGGACTGTGTCTGAAAGTGTTTCACTGTGATATGCCACTGGATGTCCATGTTGAGTAAGGACTGCCCCAATAGCATAGTCAGAGGCATCTGTCTCGACCTCAAATGGTTGTTGTAAATCTGGTAACGCGAGCACTGGTGCCGTGCAGAGGCGATCCTTCAACTCCCTGAATGCCTTCTGTTGAGATTCAGACCAAAAGAATTTTGCTTTCGCCCCGCCCTTGGTGACTTGACTCAAGGGCCAAGAAATATGAGAAAATCCCAACACAAACCTGCGGTAGAAGTTGGCAAGACCTAGAAAGCTGCGGAGCTCTGTTAGAGTGGTTGGAGAGGGCCAATCCCGAATGACTTGGACCTTGGCTGGATCGACATGCACCCCCTGTTCATCAATGATGTATCCCAGATACTGGACCTCGGTCATGCCAAAAGTGCATTTCTCCAAATTGGCACATAGCTTGTGTTGCCGCAGTGTTTGGAGAACCTGTCGGATGTGGTGGAGGTGCTCTTCCCAACTCTGGCTGAAGATCAGAATGTCATCCAAGTATACTACTACAAAGGAGTTGGTGAATGGCCGCAAGATGTCATCCATTAGCCTCATAAAGGTTGCAGGAGCATTCGTCAATCCGAAAGGCATGACCAACCATTCGAAGAGGCCCTCCTTGGATTTGAAGGCAGTCTTCCACACATCTGAGGGTTCAATTGGTACCTGGTGATATCCTGACTTCAGATCGATCTTGCTGAAATATTTCGCCCCCTTTAGTTGGTCTAGGAGGTCATCAATCCGCGGGATCGGGTACCTATTACGGACAGTGATCTTGTTCAGCGCCCGATAGTCAATACAGAGTCTCCACGTCCCATCCTTCTTCTGTACCAACACTATCGGGCTCCCACAGGGCGAAGAACTCGGACGGATGTGACCTTTCTGTAGGAGCTCCTGAATCTGCCTCTTGATTTCATTGTTCTCCAGAACGGAGCGCCGATAAATTGGTCCATTGGGTAGCGGCGCACCTGGGGTCAGATCAATGGAGTGCTTGACTTGACAGTGCAGAGGAACCCCTGCCGGGGAGGTGAAGATGTCTTTGTACTCCTCCACAATCTTGTCCATTTGTAGCTGCCGTGCAGAGGGACCTCGTTTGGAGGCCGCGGCCACTGTCTTCTTCTTCCCTTGAGGGCGTATCATCAGGAAAACAAATTTCCTGGTTTTGGAAATGATCTTACTGCATTGTTTTGCAGTAATCAAAGAGATGGTGGCAGGTGGTGGTACCTCTGGTATTTCCCAATGTAATAATAACAGCACGGGGCCTTGATTCATACACAGCATGTCGCTTCCACAAGTATGGTTGTCCTAGTAATACATCACAAACTTCAAGGGGAGCAATGTCACACAATACCTCATCCGTGAAGGGCTTGATGTTGTATGGAAGGCGACACTGCTGGCTCACGCGAAGATCTCGCCCTTGGTAAAGCCACCCAATGGTGTATGGTTGTGGATGTGCTGTGGTCGGTAAGCCCAACCGCTTCACGACCTCTGCCGAAATGAGGTTCTTTTGACTCCCGCTATCAACAATGAACTGTATCGGGGAGCCCTTGACCCACATCTGGGAGTGGAAGAGACGCTCCTCCTCTGGATCTTCGGGTTCATTTTTCTGGATCTTTGCGGTAGCAACAGTGGCGCTGGGATCCGCATCAATGATCTGCTTCCCTTTTTCATACCCCTTATCGGGTTCTGACTCAGAGTCGGAACATGCATCTGATTCTGAAACCTTTAGCTCAGCCACCAGTGACTGTTTGGCCCGACACTCACTTGTGTTGTGAGTGGAGCTCTTATGGAACTCACACCATTTTCCAGTGTCCTTTCTCGGCTTCGCGGCGTTGCTCTTTGCTTGCAGCTTCAGCTGGTTGTCTTGGGCTGTCCCGCCTTGGCTTTGTCCTTTGTTCTGTGGTTTAGGGGCACCTTTCCCCTGCTTTGGATTCGCAGATCCAAAGTCTCGCTTCTTTTGTTTAAACTTCTGCTCGACTTTGACGGCATACCGGTATGCTGCGCCGAGCGAGGGGATGTTTAGGAACTGTATTTCTTCCTGGATGTACTTGTGCAGGCAGCCACGGTATTTGAGTATCAAATGTTGCTCCGAATCCTTGATACCCAACTTTGTGCGAAGGGTATGGAAAAGATTGGTGAACTCCGGCACATCTTGGTCCCTTCCCTGCCGCAGCGTGGTCCACTTTATGTATTCATCCTCATAGCTTCCGACAGGGTAGTACTGCTCCTTGATGGCATCCCGGAACGAATCCCAGGTGGGTGCGGCTGAAAATAGTGAGCCAGTACTTTCATCCTTCTGCTCGCAGTAGGTTTCCCACCAGTCCTTGACGTGGGGGGCTGCTTTGAGAAGAGCAAAAACAATCTTTTCCCAACTCGAAAATTCATGAACAGAAAAATAACCCTCTAGCAGATTTAACCATTTATCTACGGCATCGGCGTCTATCTGACCCTCGAATATGGGGATTTCAAAATTAACTTGTACCTTAAAGGGTGTGGCGTTTCCAGAGGAGCTGCTGGAAGCCGATGCGCCGCTTCTGGGTAGCCGCTGAAGGATCTGCGCAAAGCTGTCCATCATCGCGTTCCGTTGTCGCTCGAGCGCTTCTTCGAGCAAGATTTTGATGGGATCTCCTGCCCCCTCGTCTTTCTTCTCGTCCGCCATGGGAGGCCGTCGGGATTTGCGAGGCTGGTCTTGCAAAGGTTCAACCAGTTCAAGCCCTAACTCCTTATATCCCGACCTTGTTGGGGACATGCAAAGAAAAACAGAGAAAAAGCAGACCGCTCTGATACCACTGATCCAGATTTAAGTAGGAACGCAACAAATTACAGAGATAACCATATACACAAAGATGCAGCGGAAATAATACTTCATTTCATTAATGGAAAATACTGACATATGCTTACAAACAGAAATGGCAATAAACTAGCTAGGGCGATGGTAGCTTATCTCTGAGAAGAGATGTGATGGCTACATGCCTATGAACTGTTCTGAACTGTATTACAATGAGGCTCGAAGGCCTATTTATTGTTGAGAAACAATGGAAAACCCTTCACATACTGAAACCTAACCCTAGAAGATGAAACGCCAAATTGTGGGCCCCGTTTGGGTAAATTGGTACATCAATTTCCCGGGGTCGTAACTTTGGCATACGATCTCCGTTTGACGCGTACGATAGCTCGTTAGAAAGATCTATCCGAGTACTACCACTTTGGGAGGCAATATAGGGCTCGGTCGCCCCAGAATTCCAAAAAAACGTCGTTTAGGGCCTCAAAACGGCTCCGGAAGTTCAGGACCCGAAAAACTGCTAAAAATAGTAAACTGTGCTACAATTAAGGAAACTGAAAATGCTGAGAAAGACAATGGTGGGGGTCCAGGTGGACCTGGCAGGTGGCCACCAATATCCACCTGGATCACTCTCTTCCTTCATGTGGGCCCCTTCACTAAGAAATTCGAGCTCCCTCCTTAGCCATTCAAATTTCTCCATCAAGGGGTGCGTATTTCATCATGGGGTGGTCCCCACATCCCACTATGTGATTAATCTTCCCTTTGTCTAATGTTTGGGGCCTCCACTACCACACAACATTAAATTAATTAATGTTCACCCACTTTTCCTAAGTTTGTACCCAAAATTTTCTCCATCCATAATTTGCAAAAATTGAGAAAGGCACTTAACATATTTTTATTAGAAGGGATATTACAGATTGATGCATCAAGGTTGATATATATGTTTTGTTTCTAATGAAAGAGGAAGGACTCATGTGTCATGCGCCATATAGGTTGGTATTGTGTTTTGAGAGTTTATAGTTAGTGCATCAAACATGGTTGCATAAATAGGGGGAAGTCTATCTTTATGGTTCGAGTGAGTGTCAACATGCTTCACTAAATTTCCAAAGGGTTAGAGGATGTTGAGTCCATTGAGGTGTCCACATGATTTGGTTGAAGGGGATCGACAAAGTTAGGGGGAGATTGACACAACCCTTTATGCAACTCAATTGTTTCGCCTTTCATTGCAGGAAATATCGATTCCTTTCCAAGCCGCACAGGGCTATTCCCATTATATTGTAACTTATATATCCTTTTTATAATCACCCAACAACTTGAATACACCACTCAACTCATACTGGTTCACTTCTACATGGAGTTTGTTGGAGCCCTAGCATGATATTATCAACATGGGATCGACTAGCTCGTTTGAAACTAAAAGAATTATGTCTAGAAGCTAAAACCAAAAAGTCACATACAAAACCATCTAACACTTAGATGTGCAACAATTCAAACAAATAACATATTTTTACCTTGTTCGTGCTTAACTTCGACTCGGTTTGGACTAATTGGGACTCTAGCAACCAAATTTTGGGGTTCACATTCATTTCAAGACTTTGAACTTGTTTAGAGGTGCAACTTTATTTAGAGCCCAAACTACTTCAGGGGTTGGAGATTACTCAGGGCCTAGAAAAATTGCACCAACTCTTCTGAACTTGAACTTCTAGCTTCAACAAAATTTCTTAAACTCTAAAGGTCAAGGGTTCCCAAATTGAAAAGCACCCAACTCTATGATTTCTATAGTTATGCCCCCCAGTCCGTCACTTGACAAATTCTCTCAAGTTTCTTTGTGCCTAAGTATCATTTCCAACTATGAGAAAAATCTTAGGCTATGACTCCATGGGATAACACTTCACGATTCATGCTTCATCCTAATTATAGGTTGATTCAACCATAATCTGGTCCATATGTTCTCCAATATTGTTGCATCCATATTTACTTAGAGTTCACTCTAATTTATACTCGTGTCCTTTTGCAGCTTTCTCACCTAAACGATTGAGTGTTCAATGTGATCGACACTAGCTATGTGGTTTCATTCTAAAAACAATGGAAGCATTCAACCCTCTCTCGGAAAAAGACATCACATCGTATCTCAAACTCATCCCTGCAACTTCAACACTCAATTATTCACACAGACAATCATTCAGGCCTCTCTCAGGAACATATCGACATTTATACCCAAATAGGAGGATTGCATAATCACACATAATTTATCTAGATTTATCCTAGAGTTTAGAATCCATTAGTAATAAAATTTAGTTCCGATTATTATCTAGGACAAAAAAATTTACAAGGGATTACAAAGGGCTCATTGCGGAAGCTCTCTCTCCAACTCTTTCTTAGCTCCATATCTTTTTTTCTCATGATCTCTTCTTTATACCAGATAATCACACATATAAAATATCCTAACAGAACTATCAAATGAGACATTTTTCCATCAATTCAAAAATCACCTAACCTTTGAATTTTTTTATTATCTATGTTGGTCTTCATAATTAATATTTTAGCCCTTGAATTATATAACACATGTTCTACATGTTGGTTTCAAAAGAAAGAATTTTTGAAATTTGAAATTTGAATTTTGGATTCAAAAGGATCAAGTCAGCCTTCCCAGTCTCAAGTCTGACCATCTTGAAGGGATACACCCATTCAACCCTTTTAACATCTATATATTGGCGTTCATTCTCTCAATTTTTTAGCATCCATTTTCAGATCATCCGAGGCTTATTTTGGATCAGAAGAAGGACAAAGTTATGAGGCATTATCTGAGGACAATAAAAGGACAAAATCTGAGGTTAATTGGAAGGAAAAAATCTAAGGAAAAACGAAATTTCTGAGGCACGGGAAGACTAAATTGCTGAGGTTATTAAGGGTAGTTTGACCAGGGCTAAGTTACTAGTCAGTTTGACTTGAAGAATTAGATGTAACTTTGTTGAACTTAATAATTTATCTAAGAAAAATGTTGTTGGATTTTTCCCCTATGTGGGTTTTCCCAGTGAAATTATTGTGTCTCTTTATGATCCCATTGTCATTTGTTGTTTCTATTGTTGAAGTCTTCCGTGTAATTTATTTATGATGAATATGAACACTAGAAAGATGAACTTAATAAATCATAAGAAGTAATTATCAACTAGAATATCTATGAAAGATAAACATGGTATCAGAGCGAGGCTAAAAATAAATCGAAGAGAATTGAAGGATGAAAAAGTACTCGAGGTCAGATGTTGAAGAGAATATATGAAGCACAAGTTGTCTATTTGTATGTGGTTGAAATGCCCCAAATTTGCTACTTGTTTTATTTTTTGTGGTAGATGAGAAACCCTAGAAAATCCAGGACCTTGTTATATCTGCTAGACTAAAGTTCACGACATGCCGCCAAATTTGAAGAGAAATTTGAAGTTTATAGCGAAGACTCGATTGATCATTGTAGGAGGGTCGAAGCCTTAAGTTTTAAAACTTAGTCAAAGCCTCATAAGGTCGAAAAACCTTAGTATGACAATACAAAGGCTGAAGTGATGCGATATTAGCTCAGGGATGGTTGTAGAAGGCTAAAAGGCATTAGGGTCAACATTTGAGTGAGATGTAGGATGATTAAACAAGGCCAAAAAGCCTCAGGAGCTAGGCATATAGGCCGCAGACCTAGAAAATCCTGAGAAACCTCAAATTCTTGAAATTACTGAACCATTATGATGATCAGAGATTTCAAATAATAGTCACCATTGTTTAAAAGAGTTGAAGCTTGGAATATTGGATTTATACATTGATGTCTCATGATGTGAATTCATGATCAAAGGATGAGTTCATCCTTACATAATAATTTAAAGGGGAATTCTTAAATAAGTTGAGAACCTCTGTTCTATGATCAAAAGGAATCCTAATCTTATGAAGGCCAACCAAAATATTATCACATGAAGAAACCACAATATAGGACAAGGCTAAAAGGAAGAAGGTTGAATCCCTAAGTTATGAAAGGTCTCAGTCCATTTGTTAAATATCCTAAGTACCTCAGTGCCATAGTATATAGAAAGACTAAAGGTAGTCTTGCTTCATTCTAAGAGGTATTCGTATTATTCAAAAATATAATAAAATGACAATAAATTCAATTCAATCACAATCCAAGTGCACTACATTCAGGGATGGTTGGATGCTCATGATGTGATATACTCTTTGCACGTTAATGAAATTAAGATTGAGATAATTGTACTACCGTTGATAGAGAAAGTTCAAGTATTGTGACATAATAGTTGAAGAGACAGTTACATTATTAATAAACTTGTTACAGATGTGAAGGCATGAAAACTTGATAGCACACTATCTTCCACTCATGGTTTTGGATACAAAATTATGTTACATATGGATTTGAAAATTTGTCCCATCTACGTAAAGAAAAATTGCACATGAAAATATTTGATGTCCTAAATAAGGATGTTACATATTTTTATCGAGGAAGAAGTTGCAAACCAATATGGTTATTTGAATTTTCTCGAATTGTGGCTAATTCATAGTTCAATGAAATAAGAGACGAAGTTTATTTCCTTATATGTCCATGAGATCTAAGGTAGATATGGTTCCAAAGTACAAATGGACAATTTCTTGAATTCGTGTTTTATATAGCTAACATCGATATATTGATTTTTGAAGGTATTGAGAAAGCTTGTATGACCAGATTGTAAGTATGCAGATGTTATCACAACATGTTGAATGGAGTTTGATGTATGAGTAAAATAATATACCATTGTAACTTGTTTGATAATCGATGTATTGATCAAAGAGGTGTGTTGTAGTAAGAGGGTACATTTGTATTCAGTTTTGTATTGTAGAATTGTCTAAGATAGAGTTGTCATTGCCATTAAGGATTGGAAGCCTCATAATATGTATGATGAGCAAAGTTTTTTTAAGAATTTCGAGAGTATATTCCATTAGGGTTTTGGAAAAAATTTGAACTAGGGTTTGATTCTTTTGGATAGAAAAGTTCTTAGACTATTTCTCAACCTAGACTAAGTGTATTTCATACACTTGTACTAAGATTGTGTGGCATCCTAAAGTATGATATGATGGATATAAGGTTTTGTAAGAACTTTTGTAGGAATATCTCTTTTGGTTTTAATGCAGGAAGTAGTGTTTTGTACTGCTATCTTTATAAAGGTTCTTAAGTGCCTTAAATTATAACTTAATTCTTTTAGATAAGTTAATAATATTAGGGTGTCATTGCTTGAACCTTGCTATTACTGAACTTGAGATAAGATCATGAAAATTGATCCGAGATTAGAGGGAGATGTGAAAAAGATCTTGTGCTAAGAACCATTCTTGGGATATTTGATAGTCTTAGGGTTTGTAAACCCCAGATAAATATTGAAGATATGTTTCCACTGAAATAAGAAAACCTTGTTTGTGACATCATGTTAATGATGAGGATGGGATTTGTTGGGTGTGGAGCATAATTATCTTCCCGATTTAGAGGTCTTGTTTCAGTGAGGTGTATACTGCAGGAAGACTGTAGACTCCTCCACGTGGGAGGATGCAAGGAGGGGGTGTTGTCCCCCCCCCCTAACATAGGGTTTAGGGGGCTAGTGAGCCCTCGATAGGTGTTCAGGGGCAACACCCTTGAAGCTAAAAATAAATAAAAATTTCCTTGTAAAATATTGTAATTTTGTAGTCAATCTGGGTCATTTATTAGGTAGATGGTCTGATGGTAGAAGTTATATTAATTTAGTGTTTTTTTCCCTAGAAGGGAACCCTCAGTTTATATGAGGGAATTGTATTGTGACAGGGCATTATTATTCTGAGTGAGAAAGAGAGAAGAGTTTGTGTGAGAGCGAAGAGGAAATTACAACATATTTGTTGTAGGTTGTACCTCTTCATTTTGTTGGATAATATAAAAGGAATGACTGGTTGTTTCTCTGTGGACATAACCCAAATTGGCTAAACCACGTATATCTGTGTCTCTCTTGTTTTATGCATTTATGTATTTGTGTGTCCGCAATATTATATGTGTTTTATTGCTCCATTAATTAAAATCTAACAGATATTGATGATAAGTTTGCAAAATGGATGAAAGAAGGTTAAGATCAAGGAGGAGTTGACATTTCCCTATAATTCTCATAATATAAGTAACCTACATCTGTCTTCCTTAATTATTGTTGTTATTGTTTTATTATTAGCCTCTTGTCATTATATCCTTACTTGGTTATAATTGTTCTTCCAATGCTTCCTAGTGAGGATCGCAGGTACATAGCGAACACTGCAAAGGATCTGGAAGCAGATGGAAGTAGTGGAAGAACAAAGCAATGCTTCTGACAAAAGGACTCTCCCAAAATTGGTGATTTGTGTTAAAAGATATTATACTAAATGATATTTGAGCTCATAGGGAGAAATAATATCAACAAGTTTAGAGTATACCTTGATTGTGCAAAAGAGAATTCAGTGGCGAATTTCAAATGGATCTACAAAATTGAGCACACATTAGATGGAAACATAGAGAGAGTATGAAATGTCATTTTCTCCAATTTCCAGGTACACTTCTAATATAATTATTATTTCTTCTGTTATGGAATTACATCAGATAAATGTAAAGTATTTTTTTCTTAGTGGAGAAATTGAGGAAGAAGTGTACATGAACCACCTCATGTATTTGAGGGACATGAAGGAGTTTGTTGCTTGAAAAATGTCATACTTCACACATGGATTGATGAATCAAGGTTGATCCTATATGTTTTGTTTTTGACGAAAGAAAAAGGACTCATGTGTCATGTGTCATATAGATTGGTAATGTGTCTTTAGAGTTTACAATGAGTGGATAAAACATGGTTGTGTGAATATGTGGAAGTATATATTTATGGTTAAAGTGATTGTTAACATGCTTCACTAAATTTCTAAGGGGTTAGAGGATGTAGAGTCCATGGAGGTGTCCACATGACTAGATTGAAGAGGACCGACAAAGTTAGGGGAAGATTGACGCAACCCTTCAGATTGCTCTCAATTGTTTCCCCTTTCGTTGTAGGTAATATCGATTCCTTTCCAAGCCACACATGGTTGTTACCATTATATTATAACTTATATCTCCTTTTTGTAATCACCTAACAACTTGAAAAAACCACTCAATTCATACGGGTTCAATTCTGCATGGAGTTCGTTAGATCCCTAGAATGGTATTATCACCATGGTCTTGACTAACTCATTTGAAATTAAAAGATGTATGTATCGTAGCTAAGACCAAAAAGTCACATACAAAACCCTGCAACTCCTAGATTTGCAACAATTCAAGCAAACAACAATTTTTTACCTTGTTGATGCCTACCTTTGACTTGGATTGTGTCAGACCAGGAGGTAACTCCTCAAATAAAATCATATTATTCATTCAGGTTGTTCATTATTATATACAAGAGGGAGAGACTGTTCAGTTCATCTCCCGATGACTCTCCATCTTCTCTATTATTTATTTACATTAATTACAGTTGTTCACCCAATCCCTATGATTAGGTGTCAACATTCCCCCCTTTAATATGAAGGGATGTTGGTGAATCCAAGCATCCTTCTAAATCTTTCAAGCTTTTCTCTTCCAAGCGCTTTGGTGAAGATGTCTGCAATTTGCTCATTAGTGGAACAATGGCGGAGATGGATTTGTTTTGCCTCAACATGATGTCGAATCAGATGATATTTAGTATTGATGTGCTTTGTTCGATCATGGAACTTTGGGTTCTTGGCCAAATTTATTGCCGAGGTATTGTCAATCATGAGTGGAGTCGATTGTACTTGTTTTACCTACAAATATTCAAGAATTTTCCTGAGCCACACAATTTCTTTTGTTGCCTCAGCTACTGCCACATATTCTGCCTGTAACAGTCCAAAAACAAATATCTAATTAACTTTTCTAATTAACATTAAATTCAACTAAGAATAGTGCTTACCTGTCGTAGAAGTAGGCTTACCTCAACAAGGTTTTGGGGACGACTCTCCACCCAACCGTAGGCTCAATTGTGCAACGATTTGCTACAACTGGCCACCCCCGAGCCCTCAATCAACGTGCTACTGCCAGTGACTCCTATGTCTTACAACACCATTCTCCCAAGAGAATGACAGATAGAATCTTGGAATGATGGAATGCAGGAATGCCTCTCATCTTCCTCACCATCTATTAAATAGAACAACATTGGAAGGGGAACCACATGCACACACTCCATGTGTCTACATGCAACTTTCTTTTGATTTTTAGCTTTCTTGTTTTATTTCTTTACTTTTCTTTTGATTTTTAGCTTTACTGATTTTTTTATTGTTTTCTTTGTTTTATTTCTATTTATTCTTATTTAGAGCTTTAGTATAGTTATTACTATTTTTATTTTTATTATTTTTATTTATTTTCTTGTATATTTTTAAATATCATTTATTATTTAACATTTATGATTTATTATTTTTTATATTTATTATTTATTATTTATATTATTATTATTTATTTGTATTATTTATTATTTATTATTATATTATTATTTTTATTATTTATTATTTATTATTAAGGGGAGGGATATTACATACTCTCCCCCTTTAAGGAACTTCGTCCCGAAGTTATGTTGAATTATGTATTATGTATTATTTTTATTATTTATTATTTTATTTACTTCCTGTTGCCAACACCCTCTGCTGAACTAGTATAACCAGCAGGCATTGAAAGTCCCCAACACCCCGAGAAATCTCAAGGAATCTCTGTCCTTTTTCCCACTTTCGGCACCAGGCTAAGCCTGACCCGGTCTGTATCCTAGTCCAAGGCTGGCCCCAAGGCTCGCACCTGACTCAGACCTCATCTGCCCCAAGGTAGGCATCCGGTCTGGTACTCAATGACCCCGGGCATCTGGCAAGGCTGGCCCACTCCCTCCACAACTACTAAGGCGCACAGCCCCAGGCATCGAAGTCCTTTACATCCCTTCCAGACTTCGGCATCCCAATCCAATAACAGGCACCAAGCCTAGAACATCAGGCACTTGGCCTCCTCAAGATGGTCCCATAGCTCTTCTAGAGCTATCCATCAAGAGCTATACACAAGACAAAGGAACCACTAGCATATGTAGTGTTGATTGAGTTTTGTCCCCAGCCCATATGGTGTTACTTAGTATCCCTCGTGCGTATGGGCTCGCACGATATCATCAAATAAACCGGCCCTCTCGGCCCATTTGTGGAGTCCTGTGAATCATCACATCTCCACATGCATCCAATGCATTAACCATACCATCATAGTATCATAGGAAATAATCCACTTGCCAACTCTTGCATGTCATCATAAGAACGTTCATCTTTGTTATTTGCAACATTATGAATAATAAGGAACTGCATGCTCATGCATGTCATAGATTTGTACGGAACTATCGCATGCTTCAGTTATACCATCAACATAATTATATTAAAGACATATCATGACTTCTCATAAATGAACCACATGTCAATAATCCTCATATTATAACATCATAATTCCTATGCCACGTTATGCATATCATATCCATCATGAGTGTTGAACATTAAATACTTATCATCACTTAGTAAATGAATATGTCAATATATCTTGACATAACATCATAATACCTCTGCATATCGCTACTATTGTATGGATACCTTATCACTATAAGAACCATATGTACATCATTATCTTCCTACCATGATAGCATGAAACATCGTCAATATGTTTTCATCAAGTTGTCAATTACTTTTCAATAATCAGTTCGACTTCTTTCTACTAGGTAGTTGATTATTTACACCAACGGTATAATCATCTAAGTACATTGTTAAATTTCACATGAGCCTCATCATCTTGAGTCTTAATCTCTCGTCATATATTCTTCCTAGTGATAGCATCATTATTTAAATCATCTATCTCAAAATTAAAATCCTTTGATTTTACACCCATTTACCCTTTGGCTTACTGATTCCAATACCGCTATATGCAATTGCATATAAACATTTTTTCATCATGATTTAATTTTATATCATGCTTAATTTACTTGCAAGGATTTGTTAATCCATGTTGACTTATTTAACAATCAAAACTTCATCCACAGAAATATTTTCTGATCTCGTTGAGTTCGTAAAGTTCGTATCTCAATACCACTTGATTGCTTTATCATAAATTCAATTTCATCAAGTTGGGGAAAAGACTCTTTCTTATTAAATAGTATCATTATTTTAGATTTTGAAACAGTTGGAAACACTACTACCATCATTGTCCATGAGAAACTTAAATGTGGAAACGACCTCTTTTAACGTTATGGAAAGTCCTACTCATGAAATAATGAGTCAAGTACAATCTCTATTTATTGACTTTCACTTCTTTTGTCACTATGTACCCAATCCTTCTCAAGGTATCCGTCTAAAATTTCTAGCAACATTCCTTCCTATATCTTCCTCGTTTATTATCATTTGGTCATCATGCAACTTCACACCTTCACCTTTTTAAAATATGTAGATCATCATTATGACCATTACCAATGGTGTTTCTAGCTCTACTCATTAATACCTTTAAAAGAACTTTCTTCTTGATAGAACATCCCTTCATTTTCTCCTATCCGATATTCATAGATATATTTTTCTTTTTCTCCCTGTCTTGATTTCCTACTATTCCATGTCTATTGGCTTCAAAAATGGAAGTTTCTTCACTTCATTCTATTTTATTAAATTGACTTGAATTTCTCACCTCCAATCATTGTGGTTTTTCCTCCTCTCCTATAGCACTGATATACCTTGGAAATGTTGTTACTATTTCCAACTTGGGTAAGACCTAATAAATAAATTCATTAAGATAGCTACCAAGTGTAATCCACTTATCTTTTCCTGTTTTAAGACATCAACATAATAAAATCTCCTTATCATACGTCTTGTTCTCCATAATTCATTCATATAGTTAGTCACCTGTGAAAAACTTTACAATGTAGCTCTCCCATTGTTATAGATGTTGTTATGCATACAACTTATCTTCTCCAATCATTCTATTTATCATACCTTATAGGTTCGTTAAAATAACCTTCATTATTACCCTGATTTTTCAAGTTCATTAGTTGATTGCCAATATTTTCTTCTTTATGTGCATCATCCTTAGATAGACCTTATAGTGATATCTTTAGAGTACCAAGTCATGATTATACCAACTCTTCCATTATGTTCTAAAATCAGTTGTTTCTTCTTATTGATTTCTTACCCCTGTTGTGATACTTCTTCTCTACAATCCAAGTTGGCCATAATCACATGAACTATCATTAGCAAGTTTCTCCTTTCCATTTCTCTTTCGACATCTTTATCCACTATATGTAATTAAACTTGAATCACGAAACCTCATGTAACATTATACTCAACATCTAAACTGAAATCCAAGTCTGTACAATTTTCCATTGAGAATATAGTAGTAAATGAGCAGATACATGTAATTTGAATGGCAATGGCAGTGTAAAATTAAATTTATTAGAAGATCATATTGAGAGAGTTGTGTTCTTGCAATAATAGACCAGAGAAATGCCAAGCAACTGCTATTGCTAAAGGACAATGAGAACAACAATCCAACCCAAATAATTAGTGAATAGTATCATCAATATTCAAGGAATTTTATCTCTGTGTTTTTAGATCAGATTGAATAATGAAATAATGAACAGATGCTAGTGAACAATGATCATCTAAAGGTAATAAGATATCAGAGTTTATCCATTGTCAATTGGAACATATTTCACTATTTTAGAGCACTTTAATTGGTGACAAATTTCCACTTCAATTATCCAAATACATCAAGTGCTATGTAAACTGTGTTGTAAAATGAACTGGTGGTGAGTAGTTACACCAGCATTAAAGATTTGTTACAAAAAACATACCAGTATACCATTTCAATAGTGCAATCTTTTAGAGAATTATACATCGTCAATTATGGGTAGATTATCAGTATCCAAGATTAAAATATTATATACTTTTCCAATGAATTAATGAGTCATAATAAAACTATATCTTGAATTATGTGACTCATTTAGATTTTCACTTTGTTATATGGTTGTGAGTTATGAGTTTAATAAGATATGTTTTTATCATAATTTATCAACAATCACGATACTTAAACCATAATTAAACCATAAATTATCAACAATTACAAATTTTTGTAGTATAAAACATGGAAACATGAATTAGAAGGTACTAATGATGTCAGAATAAAACTTAGAGAATTGTCTTAATGTTGGTGGAATTATTGTGTTAAGAAGGTACTTTGATCTTCGAAAGAAAATCATTATATGTCACACCAATATTAATTCCATAGATTCATGATTTGAAATTTTGTGCTGTAGAGTGAAATATTTAAGTATTTGTTTAAGCAATCATAACTTATGTTAGAAGAACTAAATGGACTGCTTTTAACAAAATAAATCGTTAAACAAATTTATTGAATGTATCTTGAGATTTTTATGGCTAATAAATAATTACTCCCAGGAAATTTAAGAAATCAAACCATCAAAGAAATATTCCACACCATAATAAGAAGAGACACTGCCACCCGACCCAGAACCGAATCGGATGACTGGGAAGGTTATTCCTCCCCAACACCAAAATAAAATCATTTTATTAATTATATGGCCTGCCTGCAAGTGCACCCGCGAAGGCAACACCATATCGAATACCTTAAATTACAATACATTTAGCCATATTAATTGCCCGGATAAGACATAAATTGCCTGCTTAAGACATAAGATTGTAAGCTTGCGGCCATGGATATGCGTGTTCCTGCAAATTCCATTGTTCCTTTCGACAAAAATGTCGAGAAATATGCACACACTATAAGATCAATAGTACCATTTACAAAATCAATAGTACCATTTCCTCATCCAAGGTAGGTAATTGTTCCTTCAACAAATTATATAGAACTGGTATTTGTTTATACTCTTTTATGCTAATGATGGTAATCTCATATGTATTCTTGATGGAGATGAGGACAATATTTGCAGCCAAAGCAAAGAACCAAAAGAGGAAATGCATGTGAATTTGCATGTTGAAGAGTTGTATATGAATCGTAACTCAGCTACTGTTTGGTCAATTTAGTGAAGTCTAAATTGTAACTTTTAAATGTCAACCCGGGGCTCGTAAGCTGATGAAGTGAGGTGTACTATATGTACTTAGGTAACTGTTTTCTTAATCTTTTGTCATTTTTAGCTTTTTTAAGTTTGTTTTCAAATGTATCTTTCCTACTGTGATGTGATGGAAATGGAATAAAGCAAGTGAAATGTGGATGATTGTGGTGATCTCTAAATGATTTCTCAAAGCTTAAAAAGTATTCTACAAGAAAGCTTGAACAACAACTGCAATAAAATCAAAGCTTAAAATCAAATAAAGGACTAATGGCATCGACCCAGTATCTCTGCTGCTGATGAAAATGAAAATGAAATTTATATTAACTCAATTAAAAGCAAGAACAACTACTTTACACTACTTTACACTATTTTAACTCTTCATTTAAATCTAATCAATGTGAAATTTAAGTGAGACAAATCACACTATTTTAACCTTTTCTTAATCATGTGAGAATAATTATGAACAGGTCAGTAATGTGAGTCTTAAAGCAAAATAAACCAAGCTGCACTAAGTGATATTTTGGCTCCAATAAATTTAGTTGATTATAGAAAAAGAACCATCAATAAATGAAAAACTTGATAACTACTGAGCAGAAAATAAAGTGCAAGTTAAAGAAATGACAGTAAGGAAAATCAAAACTGCAAAACAATGAATGTCAACAACATAGACAAGACGATCACGCATGCCACTAGTTATGAAAAGAAAAGAAAGAAAACTGTCCCGGGCTTGCCTAAGAAACCTGCATAACGCACTGATCAGTCATGAACAAAAGTGCAGAAATGTAAATCAACAGAATTCAAAGTTTATGTACAGCTAATATACATGTTGAAAAGAAATAAAAACGCAGCAATTAAAAGACATCTGTACAACTATTATACATGAAACAAGAAAGAGAAATGCAGGAAATTAAAGATTACTATACAGGGCTTCAGCAAACAGGGGCCCTCTGCCTACTTCAGCCGGTTCAAGGAGCAGTTATACGCTTAAGTGTAAAACAGTCTTCTCATGTATTGACAGCAAATGTAAAAGTACAGTGGGGAGCTCAAAATTACAAAGCGATTACAACAACGACTAACTATCCAGCGTTCAAAGGCGCTTTATTTATAACAGAGGAAAGCAAACTAACTTAACGAAAACTAAGCTATTCAAGCAGCTGTGTAAAAACACATAATCTTACTGCGTCCTCAGATTTAGGCAACGGTCGTTGTGGGCATTCAATCTGTTGTTGGATTCATGTTTCCCACTGTCTTCGTGGCTGAGGAAGATGCCACCTGTTCTTCACGTGCTCCAAAACAGAACACGCAGAGCCGTGCCGTCGCCAATGACTTTTGTTGACCGTATTTGCCTCCTCGTTGACCACGGGTTTTTATGACCGGTTTTGGTGAGCTGGAAGGACACACACCATGTCCTTGGTTCCACGAACTTGCCCATATGGCTCTTCTTCCCGGAGGACACCTGGAACATATCATTTAATAAAACAGCTGCGGAATCCAAGGTTGGCTGCGGAAACCGGGATCAGCTGCAGAAACCCTGTGTGAGCTGCGGAAACGCAGAACTTTGAACCAAAATTCTAAACCAACAACAGTCATTAGCATAATTAGCAAACCATGTAAAAAGTCTTAAAATACAATGATTTGAGCAATTTGATGGAGGGAATGAGTGGCAAAAGAAGGAAATGAATAGGAAAAGGAGGCTGAGAGGATGTGTAAAGAAGTGCAGGTTTGAGGCTCAACATACCCCCACTGTGAAGGTGTTGCATGTCCTCATGCAACCAAAACTTTTTCATTGTTTTTCAATCCATGTGCTCAGATGCTTCTGCCAAAACATCTAGCCTTCTTCTCTTTCTCCTTGCTACTAAAATTTTCCTTGGTTTTCTGACTAAACACCTAAATTTCAAATTGATCAATGCCCTGCTCAGCTTCTTACATTTTCTCTTCAATTTTCTGTTCTTCTTCTGCCAGAGTCCTAAGTGAAGCATGGTATTGTCATGGACAATTTTGTCCACCTTGCTTTGTTCTTTCAATGCTTCGTTTTCTTGTTTAATATGCCGGTTCAGGACTTCTAGCTCAAACACCTCCTGTTTTAAATATTGGACCTGTTCATCAAGAGGAAATATAGTGCTTGGACCTGCAACTGATTGCTCCAAGGTCTCCAAATAATTGTATACCTCCTGCTGGTCAGGGTCAATTTCAGGTGTTCTTCTTGGGCTATGTTCAAAATAAAATTCTGTTTGAGGTTCTGGCTGAAAGGGAATCTCTTCACGTGGAGGAGTGGACTCAACACGTGGAGGACTCGATTCAAGGTCAAGCTGAGTTGGAGCCTTTTCGGTGTACCTTCTCCCAAATCAATGAAATGTGATTGTTTTTCTTTAGTCACACTCACTTTTTCTTTAAGTCTACTGCTTCTTCTCACTTGTGCACTAGTGCTCTTTTGCTGGGCACTCTGTTTTTCTTTCTGTTTCTTCTTTGAGAGGGCAGCAGCTTGAAGTTGTGCTAGTCTATCAGCCAAGGTTTGAGAGTCTTCTTCTACTGAAGGTTCAGGTGATGGATATGATTCTTGAACAATTGTTTTCCCTTTATCCTTTTTCTGTTTCTTGGTTTTATCTCCCTCTTCCTCTTCTTCTTGAGCAATTTCTTGAGTTTCTACTGTAGGAGGATCTTGGGCTGCAACATCTCTTTCTCTTCTCCTACTTCTTTTTGGGATTCTAGGGGAACTGCTAGAGGCTTCAGTCACCTCTTGGAAATGGTTTCTGATTAGAAACTTTTCCCATGTATCCTTGTTATTCTTCAATTGCTCTTCTATGAGAATTCTAATGAACCCGTGATGATACAAGTGGGGTTCAATATGACCTACATGCTTTTGGACAGTGGAACTCATTTTCTTTAGGCTTGCTAACAAAAAGTAGGGTAAATTGAGGGCATGGCCTTCCATGAAATTCATCATAATCCTTGCATGGTACATATACATAGTGCCAAAGCGGCCCTCACATGTGATAAACTTTTGAACAAGTAATAACAATGCAATCCATTCTTCCTTAATTACATGCACAGGAATCCCTTTAGTGAATATTGAAGTGTCCATACCTAGGTTCTTAAGCATGTCTTTCCATCCCTGATCTTCCAGCCCTCTGTTCTTAAACCATCTTTCTCCCTCCTGAGGTAGACTGGTTGCTGTTGCTATGGTGTTCTCTGTTATTGTGAATTTCAGGTCCCCTACTTCCACGGTGCGTCCATTGAAGGATTAAGAAAATGCTTTCGTTACCTCCTTATTATACCCTCTGAATGTTTGAATAAAATTCAACCACTTTGCTTTTTTTAATGCTTCCTTCGTCTGTGGATACCCTTCTAAATACTTCGGACCCTCAGGTTCAGCTCTAAGCAGCTTCCCCATCTTCGGCTCTCAACTTCGGCTGAAGCTTTGACTGTGTGTGGATGCTCAAGGAGGATGCTCACGGGAAAAAACAGGTGGATTACGGCTGTAAGTGGAGTAGCTGTAACGTAATGCAAGGCGTATTGCAGAACTGTAATCAGGGTTTGAAACAGAGCTGTGGAGTTTGCAGCGGAAATGAGAGTGGAAATGGTGTGAGTACGAGGGAGTAGAAGACAAACACGAGAAATGAGTTCAATGCATGCGGAAATGGAGTGATAAGTGGACGGAATAATGACCAAATCCTTTATAGTCGGGTGGCTTACGCACACGTCTCAGCTTTGGCTGCGGAAATGGTGGTAAGGAGAGCCGTGGTACATTGGGTTACGTCACAGAGGTACGACCAGTAATGGAGGAGCAGCCCCGTTTCAAGTTTTGAATTAATGATGATTAGGGGACCGTTAGAAAGGTATGAGGTGGATGAAGCATTATAGTGGAGGAGGAGTGGGATGATCTTGCCGAATCATTGCATTTAGTGGCTCTTTCCACGATTTAATAAATATGCATAAAATGACATTAAATTGTTGTTTGGAAAATATTTTGATCATACCTTCATAAGTTTGCCATTTGTTGATTAAGGTTGCTGACCCATTATTGCTTTCTGATCTTGCAGATGCCTCATATCTTTGCTGCATTTGGTGATGATGATGCTGACCTTTGACTGTAATTTTTTTGAAAACAGAGTCTTGCTGGCTGTAGAGACAGAGTGATGCTGGCTGCGGAAATCGTTTCGAGCTGCGGAAACTGGTGCGAGCTGCGGAAACGGTTCCCAGCTGCGGAAACTGAGACAACACCCCTTTAACTGCACAAATTTAGTTAGAAAAACAACTAACTGAATGAAATAGTCCTGAGAGGGACTTTTATTGATGGAATGGAATGAAATGAGTGGAATGAGATGGAAGTGTAGTGGAGTGAAGTGGAATGGAGATGAAGATGAGATGGAGGTGAAGATGGAAATGACAAGTGGAGTGAAGATGGAGAGAAAGAGATTTTTTTTTTTGGAAAATATAGAGTGTCAGGTGTCCCTGATTTTCACTCCATATTTTCTGTATAAGACCGCCAATCTGGGATTGGTTTTCAGGCTTATACACATTTTTTTTTTTTTTTTAATTGAGAAAGAAACAAAGACTAGGCTGATGGAGGAGAAGAATTCTTCTCCACCAGCCTCATTGCAGAATTCTCTTGAAATTTTTTGACAAAGTCCTCATTTGAGAGTGGCTTATGATAAATTTTCAATCGGTGGCCATTCACAATGAGAGGAGTTTGAAAATCATCAATAGTCTTGATTCGAACTGCTCCATTACTAAAGACTTCATCAATCTCATATGGTCCAAGCCAATGAGTTTGAAATTTTCCTTTGAAGTCTTTAAATTTGGAATCAAACAGTAACGCCCAATCTCCTTTTTGAAACTTTCTCTCCTTGATATATCTGTCATGCCACTTAGTTCTTTGGTGCTGAACTAGATCAGTCCTTAAAATTTCATCTTGTCTTATTTCATCTAGCTCATTCAGCTGCTCCATTCTGTGCTTTTGGGCTTCTGATAGACTCATCCCCAACTGAACTGCCATCTTGAAGGTCTTGACTTGGAACTCAATGGGGAGCAAGACTTCTTTCCCATAAACAAGTTCATAGGGAGAATGTCTTGTTGTGTTCCTCCATGTAGTTCTATAGGCCCATAAGGCTTCAGGAAACCTTTCTGCCCAATCTCTTCTGTGGAGATGAACAGTCTTGGTGATGATGCTCTCAAGAATTTTGTTTGTGGATTCCACTTGACCATTTTCTTGCGGATGGTATGGAGTAGATTTTCTGTGCTTGATTTTGTATTCTTCCATCAACTTCTCCATCAAGTTAGATGTAAATTGACTTCCCTGATCTGTCACAATTTCTCTTGGGACACCAAAACGAGTAAAAATATCCTAAAAAAGAAATTGAACAACTGAATTTTCAGTGGCAGAAGGCAATGCCTTGGCTTCTACCCATTTAGTAACATAATCAGTACAAACCAATATATACTTCTTTTGTTTAGATGGTGGATTAATAGGTCCAATGAAATCTAAAGCCCATTTTTCAAAGGGTTCGATGAGTACCTGTGGCTGTAATGGCATTTCATTTGAAAGAGTTGGTCTCCCAACTCTTTGGCAGTTGTCACACCTTCTAACATATTATTTTGCATCTTTGAAGAGAGAGGGCCAATAATATGATAAAGAAAGGATTTTATAGGCTGTCCTCTTGTCAGCAAAGTGTCCACCGCACGGTTCATCATGACATGCCTTAAGGATGTCAGGCATTTCATCTTCCCGAACACATCTTCTGATCACACAATCGAGCCCTGTTTTGAACAATTCATTAGAAATCCATGAATACTTTGAACTCTCCTGAATGATTTTCCTTTTCTCATTAGGAAATAAGTGTGGAGGTAGCTTCCCTGTAACCAAATAGTTAGCAATATCTGCATACCAAGGAGTTTTAGTAGTTACTGCAAACAGATATTCATCTGGAAACTTATCCTCTACGGGAGAATCTTCGTTAGTATTTTGGATTCTAGACAAGAAATTAGCTACTGTATTTTGTTTTCCTGGTCTATCTAACACAGTAATATTGAATTCTTGTAAAAGTAAAATCCATCTTGTAACTCTGCCATTAGTAACAGGTTTGTTCATGAGATATCTAATTGTAGAATGATCAGTATGGAAAAAAGTTTCATAGCCAGTTATGTAATGTCTAAACTTGTTAATTGCATGCACAACAGCTAAGAACTCTTTTTCAGTCACAGTATAATTTAACTCAGTGGGAGTCAAATTTTTACTGGTGTAGTAAATGGCATAAGGAACTAAATCTTTTTGACCCAACACAGCTCCTAGAGCTGTATCTAAAGCATCTGTAGAAATATGGAAAGGAAGTTTCCAATTTGGCCCTCTCAAAATGGGTGCTTCAGATATTCTTGTTTTTAGAGTTTCAAATGCAGATTGACAGTAAGGATCCCACTTGAATTCACAGTCTTTTGTAAGTAATTTGAAGAGTGGAGATGCTATCTTGGTGAAGTTTTCAATAAATCTTCTATAATATCCAGTAAATCCAAGAAAACTTCTAACATCTTTTTGACAATTTGGAATAGGTAACTTGGAGATGACTTCAACTTTTGATCTATCAACTTTAATTCCATCTCCTGAAATATGATGTCCTAAAACAATCCCTTCAGTAAAGATCATAAAACATTTTTCATGACTTAATGAAAGATTTGTTTCTTTACATCTTATAAGGACTTTTTCCAAATTTTCTAATGCCTCTTCAAATGAATTACCATAAACTGTAAAATCATCCATATAGACCTCTACACAATCATGAATTAGATCAGAAAAGATTCCTAGTACTGCCCTTTGAAATGTTGCGGGTGCATTACATAATCCAAAATGAAGTACTCGGTAAGCAAAAGTTCCCCATGGACAGGTAAATGTGGTCTTGTCCTGGTCTTCAGGTGCTACCTGAATCTGATTGTAACCACTAAAACCATCCAAGAATGAGAAATAATTTTTGCCTGCTAAAGTATCTAATACTTGATCAATAAAGGGCAAAGGAAAGTGATCCTTCAAAGTTGCCTTGTTCAATTCCCTGTAATCAATGCAAACCCTCCATTTACCATTCTTTTTAGGTAATATAACCAAAGGGGAAACCCACCGGCTATCTGAAATGGGGTAAATGAAGTTTACATTAAGTAACTTTTGGAGCTCTTCTTTCAATATCTCCTTAAGGTTTGGATTCATCCTTCTTTGAGGTTGTCTAATTGGTTTACTGTTTTCCTCAATGTAGATGTGATGAATGCAAGTCTTAGGGTCAATACCTTTCATATCAGTATACTCCCATGCAAATGCAGTAGAATGTTTTTGTAAGATTTTGGTTAGCTCCCCCTGTTGTGATTTTTCCAAGTTTTTGTTGATATTCAATGTTTTTCCTGGAAAAATCTCAATGGCAGAACTACCAAACTCTTCCATAGAGAAAAGAGACATTTGTCTAGATGATAGACACTCAATATCAGAATCCAAATGAAATTGTGTGCGGTCATATTCTGAATATGGTTCAAAGTTTTCTAATGTGTTCAGAATTTGACTATCTTCACTAATCTCAGAAATGGTAAAGACAGGCTGTATAGTATCTTCATCATCAACCCACTCATTATCTCCTATTTCTGTAATTGCTTTTGCTGGAGGATACAGATTGAACTTCTTTGTCGAATTACCATCAGAAATATACATATCCCCAGACCTACAACTTATGAAAGCATCAGCTGTGGCTAGCCAAGGTCTTCCTAAAATAAGAGGATGTCCTCCTAGATTACTCTTAGGAGTTAAAATCATGAAATCCACTGGATATTCCCAAGAGTCTAGGGAGACTGGAATGTCTTCTAATACACCATCTGGTTTAATAATTGATCGATCTGCAAGTTGCAATAAAGTAGGTGTAAAAAGAATATTAGGAAGTTTTAGCTGTTCCATAGTCTGTCTACTCATGATGTTGATAGCAGCCCCTAAATCAATCAAAGTATTTGGTATTTCTACCCCATTGATATGTGTTTTGACAATTGGACTACCAGGGTCTACATATTTCTGCATAGTAATTTTTCCCATCATGATATCTACAATTTTCCCTACCAGGTGGATCCTTCTGGTATCTCTTGGTTTCCTTCCTGGTCTTTTAAGGCTCAACTCCTTTATTGTTTTTGCTAGAATAGGAATTTCCTTAATGGCTTGTAACAAGGGAATCTTGATACAAACATTCTTCAATTCATCTAGAAAATTATAGTCAGGCAACCAAATTTGTTTTTCCACTCCTTTGTCAATTTGTAATCTTTCAGGAAAAGGAGGTGTGGATAAAGATGCAGGTTGCTCAACTATGGGAGTTGTGGGGGTTAATTCTTTTTCTTTTTCTTTTTGAGTGTTTGGGTTTTGAAGAGATGATTCAGAACCCTTATTGGCTTCAAGAGATTCTTCCTCAAAAATGCTTTGCTTTTGAGCATTTATAGAAGGCTTATCTAAGACTCTACCTGATCTGAGTTGTACTTCATTGAGAGGAACAATCATATAGGTAGGAAATTGTTGACCTTCCATCATGTAAGCATTTTGAGGGTTTTTATTATTGGGGTTTGGCAATGGCTGAGAAGGAAGTTGATTTGACTTTTGTTGGAATGGAAGCAAGAATTGAGAGTTTGGATTCTGTTGAGAAGGTTGTTGTTGTTGTGGAAATGGCAATGATAGTTGTGGATTTTGATTTGGAAGTTGTGGAGCTTGTTGGTTTTGAAAAGATGGACGATATTGGTAAAATTGAGCAAATCTCCCATAAGGATTTTGCATACCTTGTACCCATGATTGAAAAGGATTTTGAGGTTGGGACCAAGGTTGTTGCCAAGGATTCCAATTTGGTGGGGGTTGAAAATTCATAGAGTTGCTAAACCCTTAATTTTGTTGCCCCTGCCAAGGTCTCCTTGCGACAAAACAGAGAGATCCGATTGTATTTGGATCTTCTTGAAAGACAGCTTTGAGCCCATGGATTGAAGGACAATCCTTGGTCTCATGATTCTCTGAACAAATTACACATGTCTCTACAACTTTTGCATCCAAGGGACATTCCCTTAGAGCATGTTTCTTCCTACACTTTGGGCAAAAGATGGCCAAAGCCTCAGCTTCTGCTTTTTGCTTATTGTGAATCTTAAGAGTGTCTAGTTGCTCGCTAAGACTCCCTAAGATGTCAGTTTTAAATTCATCAAGCATATTGCCAATCTCAGCCCTACTTACTGATCCAGTTGCAGATTTGTTTGCTCTGATGAGAGAAGGATCTCTAGGCCCTTTTTGAGTTTTAAATTTCCCCCTTGAGAGATGGACACATAGTTCTGCTATATCATTGAGTGAAAGTTGAGATATATCTCCCTTCCCCATCATGTTCAAAATTTCTATCCATTCATCTCTAATGGCTTTTAATAGAAGAGCTTTCAAGGTCTCCTCATCTAAGTTGTTCATTTTTGCTCTTTTCAAGTTGTATTGAAATCTTTCAAGCGGATCCTCCAAATTTTCATCTTCTTTTTGCATCATTTTGAATACCTCATCCTTGTGATTGGTGGGCATACAATAGTCCAGGTACCTATCCAAAAATGTTTTTTTCATATCATTCCAAGACCTAATGGATTGAGTGAGTAATCCCATGAACCACTTCAAGGCTGCTCCTTTCAATGTTGAAGGGAACATTTTGAGTTTTTGAGAGTCTTCCAGATAATCATAAGTTCGACAAACGACTTCAAACTCAAATAGAAATGTTTCAGGGTCCTCATTCCTCATCCCATGGAAGTTTGGGAGGACAGATGGTGAGATGTTTTTCATTGTGGCTCGGGAGTCCTCATCAACTATAGGAAACCCGAATGAGTTATCCCCATCCCTATTTCCTCCAATGTTACCTCTACCTCCTCCATTGTTTCCTCCTCCTCCTCCTCTACCTCTACCTCTACCAAATTCAGTTGCTCCTTCCTCTGTCATAGTAGTTTCCCTAGAGACTTCAGAATCTTCTGGTTCTTCTACAAAGGGTGAACGAGAAGGAATTTCTCCCTCTTCTTCAGATGATTCTACTTCTTCTATTACAATTTGTCTTTCTGTAGGAGGAAGGAAAGGATCTCTTTCTAGTTCAGATTCGATGGAAGGTGTGGGAGAGTCGACTCCTGCCTCTTGAATTTCAGGAATCCTAGGGCTTGGAGTGTAAGTTGGAGATGATGGAGGTGTCTCTTGTCTATTCCTTGAAGTAGATGGACTTGTAAAAATCGAACTCTTAGCTCTAGCTAAAAACCTTCCCCTAGAATCTCTTGCTCTATGCATGTCATTTTTATTTTCCTTCAAGTCGGGGTAATAATTCTCTTTCTGATCTTCCAGGTCACTCTAGGTGCAAGAAGAGAGCATACTCAAGAAACTATTAAACCAATAACTTTCTCTTTTCTGATCCTCCAGATCACTCTAGGTGCAAGAGGAGAGCATACTTTGAGAGGTTATTAATTTTCCTTCCTTGAAATTTTCTTGTTTTTTTTTTTCTTTTTTTTTAAGAATTGGCTACCTAATTTCACTTCCCCGGCAACGGCGCCAAAATGTTTGGTCAATTTAGTGAAGTCTAAATTGCAACTTTTAAATGTCAACCCGGGGTTTGTAAGCTGATGAAGTGAGGTGTACTATATGTACTTAGGTAACTGTTTTCTTAATCTTTTGTCGTTTTTAGCTTTTTTTAAGTTTGTTTTCAAATGTATCTTTCCTACTGTGATGTGATGGAAATGGAATAAAGCAAGTGAAATGTGGATGATTGTGGTGATCTCTAAATGATTTCTCAAAGCTTAAAAAGTATTCTACAAGAAAGCTTGAACAACAACTGCAATAAAATCAAAGCTTAAAATCAAATAAAGGACTAATGGCATCGGCCCAGTATCTCTGCTGCTGATGAAAATGAAAATGAAATTTATATTAACTCAATTAAAAGCAAGAACAACTACTTTACACTACTTTACACTATTTTAAATCTTCATTTAAATCTAATCAATGTGAAATTTAAGTGAGATAAATCACACTATTTTAACCTTTTCTTAATCATGTGAGAATAATTATGAACAGGTCAGTAATGTGAGTCTTAAAGCAAAATAAACCAAGCTGCACTAAGTGATATTTTGGCTCCAATAAAGTTAGTTGATTATAGAAAAAGAACCATCAATAAATAAACAACTTGATAACTACTGAGCAGAAAGTAAAGTGCAAGTTAAAGAAATGACAATAAGGAAAATCAAAACTGCAAAACAATGAATGTCAGCAACATAGACAAGACGATCACGCATGCCACTAGTTATGAAAAGAAAAGAAAGAAAACTGTCCCGGGCTTGCCTAAGAAACTTGCATAACACACTGATCAGTCATGAACAAAAGTGCAGAAATGTAAATCAGCAGAATTCAAAGTTTATGTACAGCTAATATACATGTTGAAAAGAAATAAAAACGCAGCAATTAAAAGACATCTGTACAGCTATTATACATGAAACAAGAAAGAGAAATGCAGGAAATTAAAGATTACTATACAGGGCTTCAGCAAACAGGGGCCCTCTGCCTACTTCAGCCGGTTCAAGGAGCAGTTATACGCTTAAGTGTAAAACAGTCTTCTCATGTATTGACAGCAAATGTAAAAGTACAGTGGGGAGCTCAAAATTACAAAGCGATTACAACAACGACTAACTATCCAGCGTTCAAAGACGCTTTATTTATAACAGAGGAAAGCAAACTAACTTAACGAAAACTAAGCTATTCAAGCAGCTGTGTAAAAACACGTAATCTTGCTGCGTCCTCGAATTTAGGCAACGGTTGTTGTGGGCATTCAATCTGCTGTTGGATTCATGTTTCCCACTGTCTTCGTGGCTGAGGAAGATGCCACCTGTTCTTCACGTGCTCCAAAACAGAACACGCAGAGCCGTGCCACCGCCAATGACTTCTGTTGACCGTATTTGCCTCCTCGTTGACCACGGGTTTTTATGACCGGTTTGGGTGAGCTGGAAGGACACACACCATGTCCTTGGTTCCACGAACTTGCCCATGTGGCTCTTCTTCCCGGAGGACACCTGGAACATATCATTTAATAAAACAGCTGCGGAATCCGGGGTTGTCTGCGGAAACCGGGATCAGCTGCGGAAACCCTGTGTGAGCTGCGGAAACGCAACACTTTGAACCAAAATTCTAAACCAACAACAGTCATTAGCATAATTAGCAAACCATGTAAAAAGTCTTAAAATACAATGATTTGAGCAATTTGATGGAGGGAATGAGTGGAAAAAGAAGGAAATGAATAGGAAAAGGAGGCTGAGAGGATGTGTAAAGAAGTGCAGGTTTGAGGCTCAACAGCTACCCAAAGGAAATCAATCACAGAAAATAAATGAAACCATGCTGATGATATTTACAACAATCAAATCACTGTTGAATGGGGTAGAGAAGATGATTTCTTCATCAATTTTCTTGAGGATATATCTTTAGAAGTTAAGGATGCTGATGTATGTAACAGCCTCCAAATAGCTCCAGATAATTCCCATAATGTCTTGGACAGTCAAGAAGAAGTCTGCCATGTTTTCTTTAAAAATTATGAATGTAAAGAGCAATCATTTTATGAAGAGAATGATGAAACATTAAGAAAAGAAGGTCTCAAAGTGTTGTTGGCAGCCATACAAAGAGAGCACTTGCTGACTCTTCTTGAAAATGAAAAGGTTGTTTCTGAGAATGAAAACGTCACAGACTTGCGGTCGGAACAAGCATACAATCACCAACAAAATGATGAAATTGTTATCAAGGTAGGCATGCCAGATTATACTTGTGAAGTGATATCAGTAGTCCTTTCTTAAATCTCCTCAAGAAAATAAGATAGCTGAACAAGATATTATTAATCATGTATTGCTCCAGATTTCAAAATGAATATAGGAATTTCTATAAATTATGATCATAGGACTATTTCTCTAAAAGAAGACATAGAACTGCCTTTTAAAAGAAATTGAAGCTACCGAAAACCATTCAAAGATGAAGAATGGACATATAAGTATGACATGTTTCTTCGATG
This sequence comes from Pinus tabuliformis, assembly GCA_031772625.1. Taxonomy (NCBI): domain Eukaryota; kingdom Viridiplantae; phylum Streptophyta; class Pinopsida; order Pinales; family Pinaceae; genus Pinus; species Pinus tabuliformis. The sequence goes on from CM062820.1 coordinate 648,314,640, forward strand.
ATGACATTGTTGGCCTCCTCATGGAAGGAGATATTTCTAGCTTGCCAAAAAAAAAAAATGATGAGCAGAATATTTGTATGATATACACCAGCAAAATGATACAGGATTAATGGAAGATTTCAGAGCTGTTGAGGACAACACTCTGTCACAAAATTCAACAGTTATTATTTGCAAATCAGAACTTGGATATTTAACTTTCATTTGTTGGTGATGAATTGGACCATATGAAATTGACTGAAATGGGATATGAATTTTAACTCATTCTCTGCGTTGCTAATCTTGGAATCACGAGGGTTAATTTTTTTTTTTTTTTTTTTTTTTTTTTTCAGTCTGTTGTGTATGGTTGACTTTGTTTAAATCTCTGCTTCAGCATCTGTGGCCATGTGCCATCTCAATTAGTCAGTCAGACCATAATGTTTTTGTTCATTAAAAACAACAAAACAAAGATCAGGGATTCCAAATTTTCCTCAGAGAATTAATATTGGTTTGATGCTAATGCTGAAACTTAAATTTGCGATGAAACTTTCGGTTTCCTGATGCTCAAATTTGCGGTTTCCAATGGTAAAAGCGTGGTCACACAGTCACCTGGTGCAAAGTGGTTTTTACACGATCTCTACTCTGCAGCTGTTGTGGGGAAAAATGCCTATGCAGGATGATCCTATCCACCTAAGGTGTGACAGTGCCTTAGCAACAAACAGAGACAACTATTCTAGTATTCTTCCTTTATGAATTAAGAATGAAGAGAGATAGATGGACTAACCGGTGTCTTCCATTTGTCCCTCGATCTGGTTCCTCTTCTCTTTGGGAGTCCCCAACTACTTGCCTTCTCGCTCGCCCAGCTTCAAGAGGTTTCTGCAAGATCACAAGAAGAGAACACTACACAAAGACATAGATTCATATTCATAACTAGTTTAGGATTAGAAATAAACTAAACATACTAATGCAATCATACATCAAAGATACACTAGTATATAGGAGAAACCAAGATAGCTTTATTGATGAATAACAAGGTTCAGGAAGAGATACAACCCAGAGGGCTCCAATCCAACATCTCCTTCCCAGCAAATGGAATTCCTATCTTCACCCCCTTCAAAGCATTAAGCACCCAATGATTCCAATGTCAAACCAACAACAATTCTTTGCAATAACAAAATTCCAGCCTATAGATCTCATGGAGGAGAGATCCATATATAGATGTTTGGAGAGAGGATGAGTCAGCTTGAGATCTGACTAGTGTCCTCTCCCTCTGTCAGTTCTTGATTCCACTTGGAGGTTCTTGCTTCCACTTGGAGATTGGGAACCTCTTACTCATCACTAGTCGAATTCACTGAGGCAAGTGTCATTGAGGAAGATTCTGGAAAATTCCTGGGTCTTGACACCTCTTGGAATGAACTTGCCATTTGTCAACTCTCGCTCAGCGCACCCTGGTAGTGCTTCTACCTGCGTTGCAGTGCAGGTAGCCAGTGTTGACTTTGCATTTCAGCGCAGACAGCTAGTGGAGCCACTGAATTGATCCTGAATTGACTTGTTTTTGAGCAGTTTCTGGTGGAGAACTTCTGTGAATTGTTGTGGTTTGTTAGCCTTGTTCCTCTAGGGGTAGGAACAACATGTTTAGGGACTTTGGATCCCTTAGATTATGGACATTTCATGCTCAATGCTGTAAGGCACAAAAATGTCTATAACAACAGCTAATTTGCTGTTATTTCACAAATAAAATTTTCATAAAAAGCGATAAACTTCTGTTGCTGCTCAGCACTATAATAACCAGGGAACAAGTGTATCCCCAATCTAACTCTAAAGAAAATGAAATGAAAGGATTATTCATCAGGCCAATTGCGCCATCCATTTCTCTGAGTACCCTTCATTACGTTGTGTAGAACTACCAAAGACCCAGAAATGATTATTTTAGAAAAGTCTAATATGCAATGATGGCTTCTGTGTTTTCATGTTTAATCTGTAACTCCCTCGTTGCAAAACAAACTCTTTTGCAGAAACGAACTATGGCCTTTAATAGAAAATTGTGAATGAGAAAAAGCAACAGAAAAATGTTAAACCTCCATAAACCTAAGAGCTGGTATTTACCCTCTTACAAGAATAATTATGTTTCTTAATCAGCCTTTCGAGCACAACTAAGCTAAAATATAGAAAAAGGCAACTATTTAAAAGGAAAACTAGAGTTTATCCATGCAGATGCCCAAGGGACTGACGCCCATTAACACAAGCCCTAAACGTCAAACTGCCACCCTCGTCCAAAAAGACTGGTTTGATTTAATTTCCAAAAACATACTTTTCTCAAGTACGAGTTAAGCCTGATACTTCCAAGATTAAGTGTGATATCAGTGTGCCAAAAATCACAGTAATTCCACACATCTGCTAAAGAGATAATAGCAAGATAACAATAAAGCAACATAAGCAATATCTCTAGACTCTAAACTATAAAACGATTAAAGAAAATGAACCGTGTAATGGCTGCAATAACGTCTTAGTAGAAGAACTACCCACCTAATAATTATGCATTTCAATTCGTGGATAATGCAATAGATACCCATGCAATCAAGAGTATGACTCCAACTTTGTGTACTTCTGGTTCATGTATAAATAAAAATAAAAGTTTTGATGAAAATAAAGTCGACCTGCGAGTACATTAAAGCAAACCAATCGCAGATACCAGCAGGTGTGAAACTAAAATTACGCACAATACCATCCTCTTAGAACTAAAGCCTGCCCAAAGGATGCTATAAAGGATGACACCAAGTATTAAATCTGTTACAAAGAATTACAGCAGTGTGTTGAAACGTTATCCTATTAAAAGAAAATTGAGTAAAACCATTCATGCATAACAAAACAATTGCATTTCACACTAGCTGGGCAATTGTAATGGGATATAAAAAACATTTAGAGAATAATGTAAAGTTTACTTATACAAATATTCACAATCAATCGACAAAACTCAATTAAGTTACCGAATACTCAAAATGAAACAAAATTCAGGAAAAGTCGCACACATTTTAGCTCAATGATTGATATATTGCATACCTCACAATTTACAGTACCTCGTAAGGATCATCAATACCAGTGAAGGAAAGATTGGCTTTTACAAGAATAGAGAAAATAAGAGGGGTTTTATTAATACTTTTCATGCAAAATGAGATTGAAGTTTGGCTGGATCACAATAAGCACAAGCTCTCTACAGAAATCATCAACATGCTTCGACAGCATCTCTACCAATACCTTCTCTGCCAGCACTATGAAGCATAGACGGATGTACGGAACCAAGTAATAAATCCATAATATGTACAGGATAAGATTTGTAGTGGAAATTACTCATAGGAATGACTTTAAAATAAACACTTTCAAAATATAACTATGCTAAAAAAAATTTACATGTATAGCAAGAGTTTGTAGAAAAAAAAAATATGTGGCCTTCCGGAAGTACCCATCCTGTCTTTCAAAACAAGTCAAGTTAAAAATTCCAACAAAATAATTTTTTCTCTAAGATGGCCATAGGCCCTAAGGGTTGAGCCAAAGCTCTGATACCATATGTAACAGTCCAAAAATAAATATCTAATTAACTTTTCTAATTAACATTAAATTCAACTAAGAATAGTGCTTACCTGTCATAGAAGTAGGCTTACCGCAACAAGGTTTTGGGAACGACTCTCCACCCAACCGTAGGCTCAATTGTGCAAGGATTTGCTACAACTGGCCACCCCCGAGCCCTCAATCAACGTACTACTGCTAGTGACTCCTATGTATTACAACACCATTCTCCCAAGAGAATGAAAGATAGAATCTTGGAATGATGGAATGCAGGAATGCCTCTCATCTTCCTCACCATCTATTAAATAGAACAACATTGGAAGGGGAACCACATGCACACACTCCATGTGTCTACATGCAACTTTCTTTTGATTTTTAGCTTTCTTGTTTTATTTCTTTACTTTTCTTTTGATTTTTAGCTTTACTGATTTTTTTTATTGTTTTCTTTGTTTTATTTCTATTTATTCTGATTTAGAGCTTTAGTATAGTTATTACTATTTTTATTTATTTTCTTGTATATTTTTAAATATCATTTATTATTTAACATTTATGATTTATTATTTTTATTATTTATTATTAAGTGATTTATTATTTATTATTTATATTATTATTATTTATTTGTATTATTTATTATTTATTATTTATATTATTTATTATTTATTATTAAGGGGAGGGATATTACACTGCCTCTGTTGTGGAATCTGCTGGAATTGATTGTTTGCATGATCTCCAGGAGACAGCTCTTGATCTAAGACTCATAGCATAACCTGAAGTAGATACCCCAGTTTCTTTGTCTCCATCGAAGTCTGAATCAAAGTATCCAATCAAGCTGAAGTTGCCCACCTGTGTATACTTGATTCCAAAGTCTTGAGTTCCCTTCAAGTAATTTAGAACTCTTTTTGTAGCAGACCAATGTCCCTCACAAGGCTTTTGCATAAACCTGGAGAGGATTCCAACAACAAACGAAATGTCTGGTCTGGTAGTAGTTAGGTAGTTGAGACTTCCTACAAGCTGTCTACACTTTGTTGCATCCTCAAATTCTTTTCCTTCAATGGATGTGAGATTTAAGTTTTGTTCCATTGGAGTAGTCAGAGGATTGCATTCAGTCATGCCAAACCTATTGAACAGATCTCTGATGTACTTCTTTTGAGAAAGGAATATGGACTTTGGATGTTAAGTTACTTCAATACCAAGATAGTAATGAACATAGCCCACATTAGTCATTTCAAAACCTTTCCTCAATTCCTTCTTTATGGATGCAATGTAGCTCTCATTGTTCCCTGTCATCAAAATATCATCTACATATACAACAAGATATACAACTGTTTTGCTAACCTTCTTGACAAACAAAGTTGCATCATCAAGATCATAATGTTTGAAATTGAGTTTCAGAAGATGCTTAGTTAGTTTTTCATACCAGGCTCGCAGTGCTTGTTTGAGGCCATACAAGGATTTCACAAGTTTGCATACTTTATGTTCATGTCCTTTCATAGCAAATCCTTTAGGTTGGGACATAAAAACATTCTCTTTTAGATCTCCATTCAAGAAAGCAGTTTTTACATCCGTTTGATGGACTTTCCAACCGTTCTAAGCTGCTAGGGCAAAGAGTGTCTGGATGGTAGCCCATTTTGCTGTGGGGGAAAAAATCTCCTCATAATCGACCCCTTCCTTTTGTGCAAAACCTTTTTCCACAAGCCTGGCTTTGTGCTTGTCAAGTGAGCCATCAGATTTATACTTGTTCTTGTAGACCCACTTGCAACCAATTGGTTTGGTTCGCAATGGAGGATCAACCAGCTTCCAAGTGCCATTATTTATTATGGCATCATAATCCTTTTGCATCGCTTCTTTCCATTCATCGTGAGAAGTAGCTTCTTTGGAGTAAGTTGGTTCAAAATCTATAGACAAATTCAATTCACAATCATAATAAACATCCATATCAACAGGTGAATCAGAGTCATCTACATCACCTCCATTTTGCTGGTTTGAATTTCTAGTTCCTGTCTTTCCAACCTCATCAGGATGAACAATTTCAAGTGTCTTTGTCAGCCACTTTGGGGGACCTTTCTCAGATAGTCCAGGCTGCTTCGTTGATTGAGTTGAGATAGAATCAAGATTGAGTCTCCCAATTTTTTCAATCACATCACTCAAAGTATCATCCGTTGTTGGAGTTTCATGTGGGGGAGAGAGTGCTTCAGAAGAAGATTCCACAGGTTGATCTAGTATAGGAATCCCCCCTTCAAGATGTGGAATCTGATTATCAAATTCTTGAAATGATTTTTCATTTGCGAATCTATCCAAGCGATCAAGTTGTCGCTCAACAACATTGTCAGTTTTGGATGATTCAAGAAAGATTACATCTCTAGATACAACAAACTTTTTATTGACTTCATAATAGAGACGGTATGCTTTGGAGGTGTTTGAATACCCCAGGAAGATACACTTATGACTTCTTGCACCAAGTTTGTTTCTATGTACCTTTGGTATCAAGGCATAACATGTGGAACCAAAGACCCTGAGATGCTTTATTGAAGGAATGTGCCCATACCACATTTCATAAGGAGTCTTGTTTCTAATAGCATTAGATGGACATCTATTCTTTACATATACAACACATAGAACTGCATTAGACTAAAACATCAATTTTACATTTTTGAAAAACATCATGGAGTGTACCATATTTAAGATTGTCTTATTCATTCTTTCAGCTACTCCGTTCTATTGGGGATTATAAGGCACAGTTGTTTGATGTTCGATCCCATGTTGGCGAAGATAGTTTTCAAATTCATTTGTAGTGTATTCTTTTCCATTATCAGTGCGAATAGAGCCAATATGAGATTGTGCATCATTTTAAATCCATGTATGAAAGTTCTTGAATGTTTGAAAAGCATCAGATTTGTTCTTCAATAAATAAACCCAACACATTCTGGTGTAGTCATCAATAAATGCCATCATATATTTATTTCCATTTGCAGAAGGAACATGCATTGGACCACATAAATCTGAATGAATGAGTTCAAGTTTTCTATGTGCTCTTGAATGTGAATCATGAAAAGACTGTTTGCTATGCTTTCATAGAATACAAGCATCACATTGCTTAAGTTTCCTAGGAATTGTAGGCAAACCAGTAACACCATTTTTCTTCAAAAAGCGGAGGTTGTCATAGTTCAAGTGTCCAAATCTAGCATGCCATAATAAAATTGATGGAAATGTACCTTCTTCATAATGAGAATTGTATGAAAAATTTTGTACATGAGCGGAGGTACCCTGCAGCGTGAGAAGCCTTTCTTCTTCTATCCCCGTCATGACAAGTGAGTGGTTTGAAGATTTTCTCACCTCAAGCTTGCCATCAAACATATGAATGGAGTGTCCTTGCTGGCAGATGTGGACCAAGGACAACAAGTTTCTCCTCAGTTGTGGGAGATATAGAACATGATGCAGAAGAAAGTCTGGAAGACCAGGCAATTTAAGCCTGATTGTGCCAAGCCCTAATGGCTTGAGTTTTGATTTGTCTGCAAAGTATACTACTCCATCAACATTATCAGTAAATTATTCAAAAAAATCTCTTCTAAAAGTCATGTGGCAAGTTTCTCCTGAATCAAGCAACCAATCATTTTCCCAAGAAGCAAGTGAAGCATTAAATAAGTCTTCATTTACTCTAATATTATAGTGTGCCACAACATAGTGAGCGGATTCAAGTGCTTTACCTTTGTCTTTTCCTGAATCAAGCAACCAATCATTTTTCCAAGAAGCAAGTGAAGCATTAAATAAGTCTTCATTTACTCCAATATTACAGTGTGCCACAACATAGTGAGTGGATTCAGGTGCTTTACCTTTGTCTTTGTCATTAGTTTTACCTTTGGGTTGGTTTCTTTCCTGCTCAATTCTGTCCCAAGGTAACTTGCATGTGGATGCATCATGTGATCCATCTCTTTTGCAGCGTATGCAGTGAAAATCTGACTTTTCTCCTTGAGAGTGTCTGCCTCCCTTACCTCTGAAATTTCTTCCTCTTCCTCTTCGACCACCTCTTCCTCTGGAAGAATCTCGAGCAAGATTATTTTCTTATGAGCAAGGCACACACCCTCTTCAGAAGACTCAAGAGCTGTCTTCTTCCCAAAATCTTTCTCTCTTTCATCAAATTTTTTCACAAGGGAGTCAAAGGTAATATCTTTGAGGTTTCCATTTGCTTGCAATGACTCAAGATAATTTGAGTAAGTGGGATAAAGTGCCTTGAGAAAAGATATCAGAGGAATATCTAGTTCAACATTAGTGACTTTGATATCATGCATTATAGATTTTACTTCTGATGCAAGAGCAAGAGGATCATTATTTTGTAATTCAAGTGTGAAGAGTTTAATCATGAGTTGAACAACTTCAAGTGCAGAGTGTGAGTCATAGAGTTCCTTCAGTTTTTGTAAGGCTTCGAAAGCATTTGAAAATGATAAAATATGTCGACTCACCTCTTCACTTACTGATGCTGCAATCAATGCATATTCCTTGTTGTTCTTATTTTCCCAAATGGCGAATTCCTTGTATGAGTAGGCTATTTTGGCTCTTTGTCTCCGTCTCCAACACACACTCCTTTCCAGAACTCATTGAAAATAAGGGTGTGTTTTATCTTTTGAGACCACTCAGGATAGTTCTCCTTGCCAGTGAGAACTACTCCCACAATAGATATGATTGAATGCATTGTAAAATCTGTGTACTATGGAAAAAATACTTCTGCTGCAAAATTTTACTCCTAAAAAAATCTGGGGAAGGTGTTATGAAGGAAGGACATCGAAAAATCAAGTGCATATATATAACATGTGAAGCTCCTGTTATGATTCCCGGTTCAATGTCTTAGAAAGTCTCTTTCAAAATAGAGAATCCACGCTATAATGCACATCAGATATACACTTCAGAAAAGACAACAGGAGATCTGAAACAACATAAAATAATCCCTCGCCAAAAACGTTTACTGGATCTTTAAAAATTTAGTAAACTTGCAATGAACTTCAAATTTGATAGCATAGAGGGTGTCAGCGTATATATATACCAACCTTGTATATATGGAACAACAACGTGTTTATGTATATGGGACAACAACGTTCAACCAACAACGTAGGAGCAGCGTTCAATGGATACCAACAACGTTATATCAACAACGTTATACTTATGGACAATGTTCAATAGCATTCAACTTACCAACAACGTATCAACCATGCCAAGGGCCGAGGTATGGAGGTCAGCTGTGGAAGTATGGGAGAAGAGTGATATATGGCAGGGAGCAGTGATACCAATATGAAAATCTCCAGGTATATTATATGCAAATATGGCTCTCAAAAGAACATGTAGGCCAAGAACGCAACAATGGAGGCCACGAAATTGTGTAATTGGGAGACAAAGACAGAATTCCAGACAACGTTATATGAAAACAAATGTTATATATGATACCAACACAATATCGCAACACAAGAGGCGTTATACCATGCGATTGATTATTCTTAGATGGGAGGTATGGTTTTGTTGATGAAATTGTTAGACCAGTGGAAGCATCAACGTGAGAGCTGCTAGGGTAGCCAGAATCAACAGAATAGGCAGAATAGGAGTTACAAATTAAAGAGAGAAGCCAAAAATGGCGCTGGCTCTGATACCATGTCAGACCAGGAGGTAACTCCTCAAATCAAATAATATTATTCATTTAGGTTGTTCATTATTATATACAAGAGGGAGAGACTATTCAGTTCATCTCCCGATGACTCTCCATCTTCTCTATTATTTATTTACATTAATTACAGTTGTTCACCCAATCCCTATGAATAGGTGTCAACAGATTGGACTATTCACGACTCTAGCAACAAAATGTTGGGGTCCACATTCATTTCGAGACTTGTTTCAGGACTCTGAACTTGTTCAGAGGTCCAACTTTGTTCGGGGCCCAAACTACTTCAGGGGTTTGAGCTTACTTGGGGTCGAAACAAATTGCTCCAACTCTTCTAGACCTAAACTTCTGGCTCCAACATAATTTCTTTAAAGGTCTGGGGTTCTTGACTTGAAAAGTACCCAAATTTATGCTTACTTTAGTTCTCCCCCCCATTCTGTCACTCGACCGATTCTCTTAAGTTTCTTCATGCCTAAGTATCATTTCCAACTATGAGAACAATCTCAAGCTATGTCTCCATGGTCTAGCTCTTAGCTATTCATACTTCATCCTAATTCTCGGTTGATTCAACCCAGATTTAGTCAAAATTTTCTCCAATACTATTGCATCCATATTTACTCTGAGTTCACTCTAATTTATACTTGTGGAAATTTTCAGCTTTCCCACTTAAATGATTGAATGTTCATTGTGATTGACACTTGCTATGAGGTTTGATTCTAAAAACATAGAAAACATTTGACCCGCTGTTAGAAACAAACATCACATCATCTCTTGAACTTATCCTTGTAACTTAGAAACTGAATTCTTCACACATAAGGAACATGCTAACATCTATACTCAAATAGGAGAATTGCATAAACACACAAAATTTACCCAAATTTTTCTTGGAGGTAGGAACCCGTTAGTAATTGTCAGACGAGGAGTAACTCCACAAATAAGTTGTTTCCTTTGCATTAAGAGATAATATGAATATATACAAGGAGAGGGAGACTATTGGATTTCATCTCCTAATGTCTCTTCGTCTTCCAACTTATTTTGTTTTCTTCTATTTACAATATGTACATTGATTTCATAATCCCAAAGATTAGGTGTCAACATTCCCCCACCTTAATATGAAGGGATGTTGGCGAGTCCAAGCATCATTTTGAATATTTAAAACTTTTACCTTCCGAGCGCTTTGGTGAATATGTCTACAATTTGCTCATTTGTGGAACAATTTCATAGGTGGATTGTTTTGGCCTCAACATGATGTCGAATCAAATGGTATTTAGTATTGATGTGATTCATTCGATCATGGAAATTTGGGTTCTTGGCCAACTTTATTGCAGAATTGTTATTAATCAAAAGAGGAGTTGAATGCACTTGTTTCTCTTGCAAATATTCTAAATTTTTCCCGAGCCACACAATTTCCATTATTGCTTCAGCTACTACCACATATTATGCCTCATTTGTGGAATCTTCTGGAACTGATTGTTTGTGTGATCTCCAAGAGACAAATCCTGATCCAAGACAATAACATAGCCTAAAGTAGATACCCAAGTTTCTTTATCTCCATTGAAATTTGAATCAGAGTATGCAATCAAGCTGAAGTCACCCACTTGTGTATACTTGAGTCCAAAGTCTTGAGTTCACTTGAAGTACTTTAGAACTCTTTTTGTGTGTAGACCAGTGACCCTCACAAGGATTTTTCATAAACCTAGAGAGGATTCCAATGACGAATGAAATGTATGGTCTGGTAGTAGTCATGTATTTGAGACTTCCGATGAGTTGTTTATACTTTGTTGCATCCTGAAACCCTTTTCCTTCAGTGGATGTGAGCTTTAAGTTCTATTCCATTAGAGTAGTCAAAGGATTGCACTCATCCATGCCAAACCTATTCAACAGATCTCCAATGTACTTCTTTTGAGAGAGGAATATAAACTTCAGATGTTGAGTTATTTCAATACCAAGATAGTAGTGAACATAGCCTAAATATGTCATTTCAAAACATTTCCTCAGTTCTTTCTTTATGGATGCAATGTAGCTCTCATTGTTCCCTGTCATCGAAAGATGATCTACATACACCATAAGATATACAACTGTTTTTCCATTTTTCTTGACAAAAAAAATTGCATCATCAAGATCATAATGTTTGAAATTGAGTTTCAAAATATGCTCAGTCAATTTCTCATACTAGGCTTGTGGTTCTTGCTTGAGGCCATACAAGGATTTTACAAGGTTGCATACTTTTTTTCCTAACCCTTCACAACAAATCCTTCTCATTAGAACAAAAAAACATTCTCTTTTAGATCTCCATTCAAGAAAGAAATTTTAACATCTATTTGTTGGACTTTCGAACCGTTCTATGCTGCCAAGGCAAAGAGTGTTCTGATGGTAGCCCATTTTTATGTGGGGGGAAATGTATCCTCATAGTCGACCCCTTCCTTCTGTGCAAAACCTTTTGGCACAAGCCTGGATTTGTGCTTGTCAAGTGAGCCATATGCTTTATAATTGTTCTTGAAGACCCACTTGCATCTTATTGGTTTGGTTCCCAATGGAGGATCAACCAACTTCTAGATGCAATTCTTGATCAAAGAATCATATTATTTCTACATCTCTTCTTTCCATTCATCATGAGAAGTGGCGTCTTTGAATGAAGTTGGTTCGAAATCTGTAGGCAGATTCAGTTCACAATCATAAAAAACATCCATATGAAAAACTAAATTAGAATCATCTACATCACCTCCACTATGTTCGGTTAAGCTCCTTGTTCCTATCTTTCCAACCTCATCAGAACGAATGCTTTCAAGTGTCGTTGCCAGCCATTTTGGAGGACCTTTTTGAGATGGCCCAGGTGTTACACGTCATTTTGTCGCATTAGGCAAATGACCATCGGTTTGGATATTTAGTTATCCATAAATGTGCTTCAAAGCATTCCTCCGCAAAGTTAGAATCTAAACTATTACAAAGAAAGTGAAATTCCTGGATCCCATGGCTCAAATCCCTGTTTTGGCTTCCTACGTAGTTCCCTATTCAATCTCTATGCATACGCGTAAAGGTCCATTAGAAAATACGCATAAGTGCGCTCTGTCTTACACGGTGGCCTACACATATGACTTAACAAACGTAAAAATAAAAATCAAAGTCAAGAAGGATTGTTAGTCGTATCTATCCCAACTAACAAGATTCAAATGGATACATATTCAGCCTTAATCCCTCCCATCATGGAGCTACTCGCTCTCTTTGTGGAACCCCTATCCCACCATTAGTGTATCTCATCCCTTGTGAAATGGATCCCAAAATTCCCCTCCCTGGCCTATAAATCTAACATAGGCCTGAGGATTGAAGAGGATTGTTGGAAGTAGGCTTATGTTGTAGAAATAAGGTTGGAAGGCTATTCATTCAAGGAGAGGGTTGGAGATTGTGGGAAGGGACTTGCAACATCAAGGCTTCAAGGTTGTAAGTATGTTATCCATTTTATTAATATAAAGGCAACTGTTATTTCTCAATTATGTCTTTGTTGATACAATTTGTAGGATTCCTTGATCACCTACATAGATTATGATTGCATATTGATCAATTTTGATATATGATTGAGTTAATTAGTTCATTTATCTCTTATGCTATATACTGGATGCTTTGATCTTGTGTATGTTTCTGTCTATTCAAATCTGCTTCAGGATATCGAAGGGAAGTTCTGGGAAGCACTGGAAAGAGCTCTAAAGAATCGAGGAGAAGCGAATGGTCGAAAGCTCTAAAAAGGACTTCATCAAACGTTTCAATTAAACGGTAAGTGATCTATATCATATCGTTTATTTCAGTCAATCATAATCTAGGAAAAAGTAACAATTCTTTGTTGTTTGTTACTAGATTTCTCTAAGGTATGGGGAGATCTCTCTTGTTCACAAGAAGGATTTGTCCGCTTAACAAATTGGCGACTCCCATGGGGAACATCTTACTCTCCATTATTTTCCTTGTTTGACCTTTTGATCCTTCTATAGAAGCTCTCTTTGAGTGTTTACAAATGTTGAAAATCTAGAGTTTTTGTTTTATTTGACTTGTTTTTAATTTTTTCTAAAATTTCCTGTTGTGCGCACTTTAGTTTTAGGCACAAAGCACATATCTACAAACTTTTCTCTTTTTAACAGTGTGTATGCATATTGGTTTTTTCTATGACCTGTGAACATACATGGAATTTTTTAAAATTTTAGTTTTTCCTCATTAAGTCCAAAGTTTTATATTTTTCCTGTTTAATTACACTTGTTTACTTTCTAGCAATCTCCTCCTTATTTTGATTTGACCATCTGGGTTATTTTTTGAAGAATTCTTTACTTTTTCAAATTAGGGTTTGAAGTGTGATTTGGTGAATTGCTAATTAATCAATGTAAGGACTAGTCATTGCTGATAGTTTGAGTCTGTCCTTTTTTATGTTAAAGCATCAGATTAAGTGCTTTGTCTTTTGAATTGCAAAGTGTCATTAGTATTAGGAAAATTTAGGGTTTTTTAAGAGATCACTTGTGGTTGGAAGTTTGTTGTTTTGCCAAAGTGATTATTGATTATTTCTTTCGATAAGACAACATAATCTTATGCTTTACAGTGATTTGCAACTCATTACGTCAAATTGAAATTATAGCTTGTGTATGTTGAAGGAAGAGTTTATTGATTGTTTGTTTGGGTATGCTAGAAGTTGATAAGTTAAAATTTTGTTGCTTGTAACTTGGATTTTTTAAAAATTTAGGTTGCATTTTTTGAAGAAGAGCCAAGATCGTGTATTTTGTATTCTCTTTGATGTGGATTTTGAAATGATTCATTGATTCTTGTATTTTTTGAAAAGTTGATGATACCTATTCCGTTATCTTAGTTACAATTCATCGAAAAGAAAAGATTACAATTTCATGTTCGTTTGTATTAGGTTTTGATTCAAGTCATAACACCATTAGTTTGACTTCCATTTACCCTATAAGTAAATAATAGCTCTTAAAATCAACACTAATAAAATCAATCTAGATTTTTTTATTTATTTTTAGGGCTCTTTTCCACCTACATTAGATCAGGTTGTAGGGCTTTGGAATAGGGAAGCGGGTTAACTTTCAAAATCTGCAAACAAACATTAGCATATTATGATAGGGAGAAAAATCCATTTACTGTAATTTTGATCTGGGAATCTCCCCTTACAAAGGAGTCAAGCATGAGATCATATCAGACCCAGTGGAGTGATCGACCCCACTTCATTAGTTACGGTAGAGTGATTTACACGTATTAAAAATGATGCCGAAAGGTACTTGGGAGTCACTTCGAGTTAAACCTTAGATTAACCATGTTGAGGAATTTTCAAGGGGATTGAGCTTTGTTACTCTACCCTTTCGTGTACGTCCGATCTGCGACTATCCCCCCGGGTTAAATTGTTTTACGTGGTAACTAAGCCCCGAAAATCAGGTCTACAACAAGGGGGATACCCACCCGGTCCGGACCTTGAAAGAAACTCCTTTTCCGTTTGGGATAGTGGGTCCGAATGGGGATAATGGGACCATTTCCCCAATTTGTGTGTGTGTTGATAAGAATTGATATTTCTGTTTTCTAAAGTTTTCTAAGTAAAATGCTTTTAATCTAAGTCTAATTTAAAACATGCAATTGTATTCTAATGAACAGAAATATTTAAGTCTAAAACTAACCCAGGATTCAACTTTTCTTTTATGTGATCTAAAATAATTTCGAACAACAATTGGTAATAAAGATCATTCAATTGCTACAAGAAAAGAATTCGATAAAAATGAATTGTTTCATATAAAAAGTTAGCCGAAACAATTGTGAGAAGCATATCGCATAATAAGTCATTCATATATTGAGCATAAACAGAATACTCATTACCGTACAAAAGTGCCAAATAATAACTCAAACATTCAAGCTTTCATATATAAATAACTAAGCATAAAATATTACTTGGACACATAAGCATAAATCATTAAGAGATAAAAGTACCATTGATAACAAGTTCTACTCATGAGCTTCAGCAATATAAATTTATCTCTTCCTAATTCAACATCTACTAAGAGTACAAAAGTGCATTTCAATAGCAGATATTAAACACAGATATCAATAAATCTCGTTCCATTCATTCATCAAAACCTCCTCAGAGGGTGCAAAAGTGCATGTTCTGAGGAAATGTTTTTTGACAAATTTAAGGACCCCTCTATAAATGCATGAGAGGGGTTAAAATACTACTTCCTAAATACTAAAAATAGTTTATTACAAAAATATAGGAGGAGGTTTAAATGATCGTCCTCATCTAAGGCAAAAATAAATCAAAACTAAATCTGGAAATAACTATCTATGTATCTATTCTCTGTGGTCACAAGCATTCAACATCGGCTTGAGAAGTGGTGGTTGGCCGACCTCCGATTTTAGTTGCCCTACGAAAACAGAATCGGCAAGTGCTGGCACTATCTTCTCGGCAGATTTCGTAAGGCATTTGAGAGTCATGCATTGACTATGCGGTTTAACCAAGTATTGCTAGTAAGTTTCCCAATTCAACTTGGTTAACTTTTTGATGGAATCTGACCTTTCCTCAACCTTTTGTCTCCAGCTTGTCTGCAATTGCTGTGCCTTTGGGAGAAATCTGGGTGCGGTCTCTGAAATGAGGTTTGCTCTGTGCAGGTTTTCATTGACACAGTCAATGACGTTGTTTGCCGCTGTAGTTGCTTTTTTTGCTGTCACGCATTGAGGATTGAATGGAATCGCTAAGTTTTAGCCAAATCCATTTACTACCCAAGGGTGTACGCGATAAGGACCGTTGGTTTTGGGGCATGGGTCCTACCTTTTGCCTTTAGCGCTTTTCCTCGTGGTTTGCTGGCTTTACATGTGACTGAACGCTCGGGGGCTTTCCTTCTCGAAGGGTTTTTCCCAACGATGCGCATCGGAAACTCCTTCCTTTTTCCGATCTGGGCTTCCCAGGTGCTATTTTCGCCTCCTGCGCGGTCTTGATGGGCCTTGGTTAGCGCGCTTTGCCCTTTTACAATAGTTCTTCCCTTACTGACTAGTTCTTGGTGCATTCCGCCTAATCTTCATTTTGTTTGGTAAAATTTTCTACGAACTGCTTGTTGTAGTTTGCATGTGGCTCTGGCAGATGATATATAAGCCTTAAATCTTGTGCAGTGAATGACCCAATGAGGTCTTGGCCTCGACTCTTGAATTGTCTGTTTGTTATATCGGCATCGTCCAGTACCCACTTAACCATGTTTGTGTATGGAAGAATCTTCAGTCTTGCCACTATTTGGTGGAGGAACGAACATGCAAGTTCAGTGATTGATGCCTCAGACGACCTGCGTGAGTCTGTTGTTGCTTTAACCTCCATAACTCTCAGCTTTTCTTCTTCGAGCAGACTGTACATGCCTTCCCAAGTAGTTATGCCAACATCTTTGTTACAGGTGGTGTTTGTGTATAAGGGCGTCATCTCTTTGTCCTCTGCAACTGGAGCTTTTCCCTTCTTTCCCATTACGTTCTGCACACTACTGCATATATTACTCTGCTTGCCGCTCCTGCAAATTTACAAGTAAGGAAAGAATAATGATAAGAGATAAAGTGATGGGAAAGCTCTTTAATTCTGAAATCATATCCAATATACCACCCTATGTGAAATAACCTTTTGATCAGATTCAAATCTTATCTCATAAATGACCACCAACTAACCACTAAATTGACATTAATGCCCATAACTTGGTATTGGATTATGAGAAAAACTTTATTGAACGATGAGCCCTGCAGATCTGTGATAAAGCGATTTTGTGATTTTCTTCGCAATATCGCAAATCGGAATATCACTAATCCGTTTTGTCAATAATCATTCATTACCTTATGTGTCTGTGAGATGCCTTATTGCATATCGCTGGGTCAGGATATTTTACCTTAGGTGATACTTGCGGCGTATGAAAGCTGCGATGTGTGATGAGTCTTTAAGTTGTGCGATCTCGCATCGCGTTTTTGCAATTTCGAAAGCTTGTTTATATGATGTTCCCCATTACCCTTTGCGATGCAATGTTTTATTGTCAAGAGAACAATTTTATTCGAAACTTATCATAAAACTTAGTTTTTTAAAGTTTTGCGGGTGTTTTTCTAAGTTTATGATAGCATGTTTTATTCAAAGGGAAATATAAGTGCTAGTTTTTTATTTTTTAGAAGGGTCCCCATTTATTTAGCTTCATTACTAAAACTAAATAAAAAGGGGGGTTGTTGCTGGCCACAACAATTGGCGATTCACTAGGAAGAACCAGTTATCTATGATTATCTTTTGAATTTTCTAAACTTCCAAAATAGAAATGTTTTTTGGAAAATCAAACTTTATTATAGAAATATAAAGTGTATCATGCTTTCAGCTGTCAATGGTAGTTTCTTTCTCCTATGTTGACTCTGATTATTTAATTCCCAAGGCTAGTCATTGTATTTACATTAGCCATTACTTAGTTTATAAAGATAAAAACAAAGACTTCACTTTAGATCAGTTTTAAGTATGCTCATTTGTCGTAGGTAGAGCCTCTACTGCGAGCAGGCGTTCATAGTCTTGACAGGGTTATCCGTTACCCAACAATGATCCTGTATCCTTCTTGGAGAAATATACAATTTTCAAAGATAAATCCATATCCACACTTGTTTTTTTTTGTTTTCTTTTGATTCTTGAAGAACAATGTCTTGGTTTGGTAGCCAAATTATGACATTACCATTCACTTGATTTATAACTTTGCTGAATAAGATGGCTCATGATGAGACCCCTTGTCTTTTGATTGCAACAATATTGAGCCATTGCCCTATTGTGGTATGCAGTTTTGACAATGTCAGCAAGTCATAATATCTATGATCATGGTAAGTCGGCTCGTGATGAGACCACTTATTCTTTAAGCTTATAGTGTATCATTGGATTATTCCTTGAAACTCGTAATTCCCTAGGTGGGGAGGAAGTCATTGGTTCCTTAAGAATAGCTCTAGACGACAATTATAGAGTTTTTGGAAACAACTTTTCTACAAAGAACCTTTGTTTTGTTATTGATGCTTTTCATTGACTGATATAAAACAAATTCTCGCTAAAGGTTGTTTTTCATCAAAATTCGTAAGGCTGAAACTAGTAACATTTTCAGGCTTATAGCATTTGACTGTATTTTTCAATAATAATGATCAATTTTCCAAATCAGTTCTATTTATACAAGCGAAAAAACAAAATCTAAAAGGAACACTAATCTTTTTCATGAATTCCCAAAGTTAACCATTTACAACCTGTTTTATTATCAAAATAAAGCTATAAATACTAATTTACAAAAATAGAAGAGGTCATCTTCTATGGAAAGTATTTTTTGAGGATTTGCCCATTAACAGGTAAAGATTCTCTTTTCCCTGCTAAATCTTGCAACATGAAAGTGGATGGACCTATGATTTCAACAATTTGGAATGGGCCAAGCCACATTCGTTGGAATTTCGAATGTTTGCCTTTTATTCATGAGCCTTATCCCATTTCAAAACTAAATCTCCAATTTGAAAATCCTTCCTAGATACCATGCTTGAATCAAAGGAAGCCTTCACTAATGCTTGATGATGAGCGTGTGTCATTTTAGCTTGTTCTCGTTGCTCTTCTAGCTTAAGGATCTGCAGCTGTCTTAGTTGTAAAGATGAAGTTGGTGTTTCGACAATGAATTTAACTAAGGCCAAAAAAGGAATTGCTAGATGAGTTGGGAGAGCTACTTCTTTCCCATAAACTAAATTAAAGGGAGAAGTGCCAATTGAAGCCTTTTGGGTTATTCGGTCTGCCCACAAAGCATATATCAAAGATTTGTGCCAATTTTTATGATTCTGATAAATGGTTCGCTTAATGATTCTGATTAAGTTTTTATTCTTTGATTCGTCCAACCCGTTCCCTTGTGGGTAATAATTGACAAAATATTTAAGCTTAAAACCTCTTTTAAGTGCAAATTCAGTCATATCATTGCCAGAAAAATATGATGCATTATCAAACATTAAGGAAGAGGGTAAACCAAACCTCGTGATTATGAACTGATCTATGAAATCAATGATATGTTCAACATTGGCTGTCTTGAGCAGAACTGCTTCTACGCATTTAGTAAAATAATTTGTAGCTGTAAGGATATACCTATGCTGTTTAGAAGAGTGAGGAACGATCTCACCTATTATATCCAATCCCCATTGATCAAAAGGTTGATCGATATTGACTGGTTGCAAAGGCAATGATGGTTTCTTTTGTCTCCCGATAGCAGTTTGACAAATTTGACATTTCGTTCCATAGCTATGCACATCTTTAAATAGTGTAGGCCAATAGTATCCTACGCGCAAAATTTTATGTGCTGTAGAATTTATTGCATAATGTCCATCTGTTGGTCCATCATGGAGTTCCTGCAACACCTTTTCAGCTTCAGATTTCTCAAGACATCGAAGGAGAATAGAATCATAATTCATCCTAAAAAGTATATCATTTACAAGTTGATACTACTTAGCCTTCAATCTTAGAGCTCTTTTCTTTGTATAATCCAGATTTGAAGGAGCATATCCATTCTTTAGATAAAATATGATATCAACATATCTTGATTCAATATCGTTTAGGCTTACCTCATACATTTGTACTGTTGGCATTATGATACAGGTGTTGTCCTTGATGGCAACTCACTCAGAAGCATGATTCAGGTGATGGCAACTTAATCAGATGGCAGATCTAGTATACGCAGGTTCATTGTGACAAATCAGCGTATACACGCGGGTAGGACGTGCCGAAGACGCGTATGCGTATACACGCACTTTCACGTAAGGAAAAGCGCGTACAGGTGGGAAAACTTATGACTTGGTCCGTGGTAGTTAGTCCTCAGTATTTGAACCTATGGTTTGGACCATGGTATCTCGACAAGTGTGTTGAACCCAAGTATTAGGCTCTTGGTATTGATTTATTATGGTTTTGGACCATGGTATTGAAAGAAGCCTAACCTATATAAGGAGAAGATCATTAAGCAAAGGAGCATGAGAAAGGCATGGATGTCTGAAGAAGCGGGAAGATCTAGTATTGCTGGTTATCTGTTTGTGACGCTTGGCTAAGGTTGGATCTGACAGCGAAAGTATAAGTAATTATCTTTAGATTTGTACGCGGGTTGTCTCTGGTGAAAGCGCGTACACACGCGGTTTTGATATAGTCAAGTAGCGTATGCATTTTGAGATTTGGTGTTTCAGGTTGCTGTTGATTCTAGTGGTTGTTGCAGAGTTCTGGGCTCTGTTTTGTGTTTTGTGTTTTGATGAAAGGGTTTCAGTGATTCAGTATTGGCTGATTTAGAGATTTATGATGCAAGTATAAGTTGATGATTGTATTGCAGCAGTGATTGTTTTGTACTTGTGGATCCAGTTTGAAAATTAATGAAACGTGGTCCCTGAAGAAAAGAAGGTTGTAGCCTTCTATAGGTCAGCACCTACGTACTAGTATATTAGCTAGTACAAGAGCTAAGAGGGTTGTAGCCCTCTGCAGGTTGAAGCCTGCGTGCTGGTAAAGGACTGCACCAGTACATTGTAAAAGACGTTTCTTATTAAAGGAAGAAAGAGACGAATTGCAGCAGGTGGTTTTCACCCACATTGGGTTTCCACCTTATATCTTGTGTTCATGTGTGCTTCTTATGTGTGTTGATTTGTTCTGTTTTTACTGCACCTGATTACTGGTATTATGGTTAATAATGTTCTGATGAATTTACTGAAGATAAGCTAACTGAATCATAAGATTACTGCATATACGCTAGTTGCATTTAACACAATCGCGTATATACGCTGGTATACTGAACTGAAGCCGCGTATATGAATCTGGGTATGAAATTGAAAAGTATCTGATTTGATAATACTGATTCACCCCCCCCCCTCTCAGTATTATTTCCAACAATTGGTATTGGAGCAGGTCCTTCAGAGGTAGCTTGATCGCTTGAAGGAAAAGATCCATCAGAATGACTAATCCAGAAAGAGAGGAACACATCAGGCCACCAATCTTTGACGGGAACAATTTTACCCACTGGAAGATAAGAACCACTGCATATCTACAATCTCTTGGAGCAGAAGTTTGGGGAATCGTTGAAGGAGGATACAAATTCCCATCAGCAACTCCTACAGATGCAGCAGAGAAAAAGCAATATGAGCTCAATGCCAAAGCTGTTACTGTCTTATTGGGAAGTTTGACACAAACAGAATTTATGAAGGTCATGCATTTCAAATCAGCTAAGGAAATATGGGACAAAATCATTCTGAGTTACGAAGGAGATGATTAGGTAAAAAGAGCAAAGCTTCAAACTCTCAGAATCTGGTATGAAAATCTTAAGATGCATAGTAATGAAAGCATAGCTAATTATTTCCTACGTATGGATGAAATTGTAAATTGTATGAGGGATCTGGGTGAAGAATTTAAGGAAGTTGTCTTAGTTGAAAAGGTTTTGAGATCTCTGTCTGCTAAATTTGATTCCAAAGTGTCTGCCATAGAAGAAAAGGAGAATCTGCAGAAAATCACCATGTCACAGCTTCACGGAATCTTAACTGCTTTTGAAATGAGAAAAGAGGGACCATCAGAAGCCGCATTCGAAGCGTCAGGACACATGTCAGAGGAGGAAGATGAAGTAAATTTTGTCAAGAATCTTGAACGGGGAACTGGACGGTTCAAAGGTAAGCTACCTTTCAAATGTTTTTCATGTGGTAGAGTTGGTCACTACGCTGCTAGATGCCCTCATAACAAAGGAAAGATGTCTGAAGAAGGTAATAGAAGCTATTATACCCATGTTAAAAGTAATGACTCTTTCAATGGTAGTGAATACATTAGAAGTCTCATGGCATATGAAAAGAAGAATGTAGAAACTGAGGAAGTTACCAAATTAAACGAACAATTGGAGACAGTAACCAGGGTAAGGGAGAAATTGTAGGATATAGTAAATGATCAGAGCATAACAATTCAGAGACTTGAATCAAAGATCCTCTCTCTAAAAGAAGATCTTGAAAAATCAAGAGAGCAGAACAGAGAAGCTCTTGAAGATCAAGAACATGAAGTGATCAAATTAAAGCAACAAGTGGAAGAAGGAAGAAAAGCTGAAGAAGATCTAAGGAATCAGTATCTGGAAAAGGAAGAACAACATCAGGTTGAGATAAATATCTTAAAAGGTAAATTAGAAGAAAAGGATAAATTTTTGCGATTTCAAGATAGTTCTAAGATTTTGGATGACATTCTTGGTAGTCAAAGATCCCCTATTATCAAAACTGGTCTTGGTTTTTATGAATCTGTTGAAGGTGAATCTAGCTCACAAGGTGAGGCAAGAAACTCTAATGAGAAATCTGAAATGCTCAACAAGGAACAACCAAGGAAAGAAATTCCTAAAGGAAAATCCTTTACTCCTAACTATGGAAGTGATAGACGATTATTTCCTCCACTGAATAATGTTGAATGTTATGTATGTCATAATCTTGGACATGTTGCAGCCAGATGTAGAAGTAGAATGGTTCAAGACCATAACAAAAGATCGTTGCATCCCAGGTATTTCAGAGGATATTGCTTTGCCTGCAATGCATATGGGCACAAAGCAATTGATTGCAATAGAAGGAACATGAAATATGTAAGATGTTATACATGCAACAAACTTGGACATAAAGCAAGGGAATGCAGGAGCAAATTTCAAAATTCAAAACAAGAGGACCATACATCATCACAGTTCCAGGAATTGAAGAAGAAGACAGAATTAGAGACAGAAAGGTGTGACATAACTCAGTTAGCTAACATAACAGACACAGGGGAATCTGAAAGTGAAGAAATTCAGTATTCCATCTTGCATACGCTTATATAATGAAGATAAGTCGCGTATATACGTGAGTTTCAGGCTGTAGAGTCACGTATATGAAGATCAGAAGAAAGGGCAGCAGAACAGACCCAGGAAATGGTTCGGTCATGGTTGGCTCAGACTCAGGGGGAGCATATACTTCAAATAATGCATTGTTGGCATTATGGTTAGCAGTTGTGGATAAAGTCTATGAAGCTAAATGATACATCTTGCCGTTTGATCAAAGGAATGGTATTGCAGGTTTGGATGCTGATGCTTATGGTGCAGATCATATATAATGGATGATAGTCGTGCTCTTGAATGAATTGCTGGTCTTAGAACTGGCATGTGCTTAGGGGGAGCATGGATGGATTGGTACATCTTGGCATGTACAAAGGGGGAGCTCAATCAGAGATTCCAACAGGTACTCAAGGGGAGTATGGACAGCAGATGGAGATCAAGAAGAGAATATCTTGGTCCGCCCTTTGCCCTTGATGTCAAAGGGGGAGAGTGACTTGGTGTGGTGGTTGCCATCAAGTCCAAAGGGGGAGATTGTTGGCATTATGATACAGGTGTTGTCCTTGATGGCAACTCACTCAGAAGCATGATTCAGGTGATGGCAACTTAATCAGATGGCAGATCTAGTATACGCAGGTTCATTGTGACAAATCAGCGTATACAAGCGGGTAGGACGTGCTGAAGACGCGTATGCGTATACACGCACTTTCACGCAAGGAAAAGCACGTACAGGCGGGAAAACTTATGACTTGGTCCGTGGTAGTTAGTCCTCGGTATTTGAACCTATGGTTTGGACCATGGTATCTCGACAATTGTGTTGAACCCAAGTATTAGGCTCTTGGTATTGATTTATTATGGTTTTGGACCGTGGTATTGAAAGAAGCCTAACCTATATAAGGAGAAGATCATTAAGCAAAGGAGCATGAGAAAGGCATGGATGTCTGAAGAAGCGGGAAGATCTAGTATTGCTGGTTATCTGTTTGTGACGCTTGGCTAAGGTTGGATCTAACAACGAAAGTATAAGTAATTATCTTTAGATCTGTACGCAGGTTGTCTCTGGTGAAAGCGCGTACACACGCGGTTTTGATATAGTCAAGTAGCGTATGCATTTTGAGATTTGGTGTTTCAGGTTGCTGTTGATTCTAGTGGTTGTTGCAGAGTTCTGGGCTCTGGTTTGTGTTTTGTGTTTTGATGACAGGGTTTCAGTGATTCAGTATTGGGTGATTTAGAGATTTATGATGCAAGTATAAGTTGATGATTGTATTGCAGCAGTGATTGTTTTGTACTTGTGGATCCAGTTTGAAAATTAATGAAACGTGGTCCCTGAAGAAAAGAAGGTTGTAGCCTTCTGTAGGTCAGCACCTACGTACTAGTATATTAGCTAGTACAAGAGCTAAGAGGGTTGTAGCCCTCTCCAGGTTGAAGCCCGCGTGTTGGTAAATGACTGCACCAGTGCATTGTAAAAGAAGTTTCTTATTAAAGGAAGAAAGAGACGAATTGCAGCAGGTGGTTTTCACCCACATTGGGTTTCCACCTTATATCTTGTGTTCATGTGTGCTTCTTATGTGTGTTGATCTGTTCTTTTTTTACTGCACCTGATTACTGGTATTATGGTTAATAATGTTCTGATGAATTTACTGAAGATAAGCTAACTGAATCATAAGATTACTGCATATACGCTAGTTGCATTTAACACAGTCGCGTATATACGCTGGTATACTGAACTGAAGCCGCGTATATGAATCTGGGTATGAAATTGAAAAGTATCTGATTTGATAATATTGATTCACCCCCCCCCCCCCCCTCTCAGTATTATTTCCAACAATTGGTATCGGAGCAGGTCCTTCAGAGGTAGCTTGATCGCTTGAAGGAAAAGATCCATAAGAATGACTAATCCAGAAAGAGAGGCACACATCAGGCCACCAATATTTGACGGGAACAATTTTACCCACTGGAAGATAAGAACCACTGCATATCTACAATCTCTTGGAGCAGAAGTTTGGGGAATCGTTGAAGGAGGATACAAATTCCCATCAGCAACTCCTACAGATGCAACAGAGAAAAAGAAATATGAGCTCAATGCCAAACCTGTTACTGTCTTATTGGGAAGTTTGACACAAACAGAATTTATGAAGGTCATGCATTTCAAATCAGCTAAGGAAATATGGGACAAAATCATTCTGAGTTACGAAGGAGATGATTAGGTAAAAAGAGAAAAGCTTCAAACTCTCAGAATCCGGTATGAAAATCTTAAGATGCATAGTAATGAAAGCATAGCTAATTATTTCCTGCGTATGGATGAAATTGTAAATTGTATGAGGGATCTGGGTGAAGAATTTAAGGAAGTTGTCTTAGTTGAAAAGGTTTTGAGATCTCTGTCTGCTAAATTTGATTCCAAAGTGTCTGCCATAGAAGAAAAGGAGAATCTGCAGAAAATCACCATGTCACAACTTCACGGAATCTTAACTGCTTTTGAAATGCGAAAAGAGGGACCATCAGAAGCCGCATTCGAAGCGTTAGGACACATGTCAGAGGAGGAAGATGAAGTAAATTTTGTCAAGAATATTGAACGGGGAACTGGATGGTTCAAAGGTAAGCTACCTTTCAAATGTTTTTCATGTGGTAGAGTTGGTCACTACGCTGCTAGATGCCCTCATAACAAAGGAAAGATGTCTGAAGAAGGTAATAGAAGCTATTATACCCATGTTAAAAGTAATGACTCTTTCAATGGTAGTGAAGACATTAGAAGTCTCATGGCATATGAAAAGAAGAATGTAGAAACTGAGGAAGTTACCAAATTAAACGAACAATTGGAGACAGTAACCAGGGTAAGGGAGAAATTGCAGGATATAGTAAATGATTAGAGCATAACAATTCAGAGACTTGAATCAAATATCCTCTCTCTAAAAGAAGATCTTGAAAAATCAAGAGAGCAGAACAGAGAAGCTCTTGAAGATCAAGAGCATGAAGTGATCAAATTAAAGCAACAAGTGGAAGAAGGAAGAAAAGCTGAAGAAGATCTAAGGAATCAGTATCTGGAAAAGGAAGAACAACATCATGTTGAGGTAAATATCTGAAAAGGTAAATTAGAAGAAAAGGATAAATTGTTGCGATTTCAAGATAGTTCTAAGATTTTGGATGACATTCTTGGTAGTCAAAGATCCCCTATTATCAAAACTTGTCTTGGTTCTTATGAATCCGTTGAAGGTGAATCTAGCTCACAAGGTGAGGCAAGAAACTCTAATGAGAAATCTGAAATGCTCAACAAGGAACAACCAAGGAAAGAAATTCCTAAAGGAAAATCCTTTACTCCTAACTATGGAAGTGATAGACGATTATTTCCTCCACTGAATAATGTTGAATGTTATGTATGTCATAATCTTGGACATGTTGCAGCCAGATGTAGAAGTAGAATGGTTCAAGACCATAACAAAAGATCGTCGCATCCCAGGTATTTCAGAGGATATTGCTTTGCCTGCAATGCATATGGACACAAAGCAATTGATTGCAATAGAAGGAACATGAAATATGTAAGATGTTATACATGCAACAAACTTGGACATAAAGCAAGGGAATGCAGGAGCAAATTTCAAAATTCAAAACAAGAGGACCATACATCATCACATTTCCAGGAATTGAAGAAGAAGACAGAATTAGAGACAGAAAGGTGTGACATAACTCAGTTAGCTAACATAACAGACACAGGGGAATCTGAAAGTGAAAAAATTCAGTATTCCGTCTTGCATACGCTTATATAATGAAGATAAGTCACGTATATACGTGAGTTTCAGGCTGCAGAGTCGCGTATATGAAGATCAGAAGAAAGGGCAGCAGGAACAGACCCAGGAAATGGTTCGGTCATGGTTGGCTCAGACTCAGGGGGAGAATATACTTCAAATAATGCATTGTTGGCATTATGGTTAGCAGTTGTGGATAAAGTCTATGAAGCTAAATGATACATCTTGCCGTTTGATCAAAGGAATGGTAATGCAGGTTTGGATGCTGATGCTTATGGTGCAGATCATATATAATGGATGATAGTCGTGGTCTTGAATAAATTGCTATTCTTAGAACTGGCATGTGCTCAGGGGGAGCATGGACGGATTGGTACATATTGGCATGTACAAAGGGGGAGCTCAATCAGAGATTCCAGCAGGTACTCAAGGGGAGTATGGACAGCAGATGGAGATCAAGAAGAGAATATCTTGGTCCGCCCTTTGCCCTTGATGTCAAAGGGGGAGAGTGACTTGGTGTGGTGGTTGCCATCAAGTCCAAAGGGAGAGATTGTTGGCATTATGATACAGGTGTTGTCCTTGATGGCAACTCACTCAGAAGCATGATTCAGGTGATGGCAACTTAATCAGATGGCAGATCTAGTATACGCAGGTTCATTGTGACAAATCAGCGTATACACGCGGGTAGGACGTGCCGAAGACGCATATGTGTATACACGCACTTTCACGCAAGGAAAAGTGCGTACAGGTGGGAAAACTTATGACTTGGTCCGTGGTAGTTAGTCCTCGGTATTTGAACCTATGGTTTGGACCATGGTATCTTGACAAGTGTGTTGAACCCAAGTATTAGGCTCTTGGTAGTGATTTATTATGGTTTTGGACCGTGGTATTGAAAGAAGCCTAACCTATATAAGGAGAAGATCATTAAGCAAAGGATCATGAGAAAGGCATGGATGTCTGAAGAAGCGGGAAGATCTAGTATTGCTGGTTATCTGTTTGTGATGCTTGGCTAAGGTTGGATCTGACAGCGAAAGTATAAGTAATTATCTTTAGATCTGTACGCGGGTTGTCTCTGGTGAAAGCGCGTACACACGCGGTTTTGATATAGTCAAGTAGCGTATGCATTTTGAGATTTGGTGTTTCAGGTTGCTGTTGATTCTAGTGGTTGTTGCAGAGTTCTGGGCTCTGGTTTGTGTTCTGTGTTTTGATGACAGGGTTTCAGTGATTCAGTATTGGGTGATTTAGAGATTTATGATGCAAGTATAAGTTGATGATTGTATTGCAGCAGTGATTGTTTTGTACTTGTGGATCCAGTCTGAAAATTAATGAAACGTGGTCCCTGAAGAAAAGAAGGTTGTAGCCTTCTGTAGGTCAGCACCTACGTACTAGTATATTAGCTAGTACAAGAGCTAAGAGGGTTGTAGCCCTCTGCAGGTTGAAACCTGCGTGCTGGTAAAGGACTGCACCAGTACATTGTAAAAGAAGTTTCTTATTAAATGAAGAAAGAGACGAATTGCAGCAGGTGGTTTTCACCCACATTGGGTTTCCACCTTATATATTGTGTTCATGTGTGCTTCTTATGTGTGTTGATCTGTTCTGTTTTTACTGCACCTGATTACTGGTATTATGGTTAATAATGTTCTGATGAATTTACTGAAGATAAGCTAACTGAATCATAAGATTACTGCATATACGCTAGTTGCATTTAACACAGTCGCGTATATACGCTGGTATACTGAACTAAAGCCGCGTATATGAATCTGGGTATGAAATTGAAAAGTATCTGATTTGATAATACTGATTCACCCCCCCCCCTCTCAGTATTATTTCCAACATGTACTTCTTGATTTGGAGATGATATTTCAGAAATAAGCGATGCTCCAGCCAACATCTTGCAAAAGCCTTGTCCTTTTACAGTATTTGTTGGCCTGATCTCAACGTCGTATTCTTGTAAGGCAGTGACCCAATTTGCTCTCTTTTCACCCACATATTTCTGTACTAAGAGATTCCTTATCGTTGGAAATGACACTATGATCTGTGTATGGGTTTTAAGAAGAAAGGGTCTTAAATATTTGATCGCTTTGAAAATAACATAAGCTTGTTTCTCAACGTCAGAATAATTTAATTCAGCCCCTTGCAGATTTGAACTAAAAAAGGCAATTGGGGCTTCCGCCTTGTCTTGATTGGCTTGAGTGAGTATTGCAGCATATGATTTATCAGAGGCAAATGTATACAAACTAAAAGGATCCGAAAAATTTGGAGTTGATAAGGATGGGACATTAATAATCGCTTGCTTGATTAGATTGAATGCTTCATATTCCTCTTGGACCCATTTGAAGAGTGAATTCTTCTTTATCATTGCTTGTAATGGTGACACAATCCTTGAGAAGTCTGGAATAAATCTTTTGAAAAAATTAATCTGGCCAAGGAAGGATTGCATGGCTTTCTTATTATGTGGTAAGGATATTTCGAAAATCTCCTTAATTCTATCGAGATCAATATGGATTCCAGATTTTTACACTATAAATCCAAGAAGTTTTCCTTCACTTAATGCAAAAAAGGACTTTTTTGGGTTAAGTGAAATCCCATACCTTTGGCAACATAGGAAGATTTGCCTTAAGTCTCTAAGGTGATTACCGCGTTTTTTCGAATATACTGTTATGTCATCCAAGTAAATCACCACGGATTTGTTTACTAATCCCTTAAATGCGATGTCCATGGCCCTTTTAAATGTGGTGCCAGCATTAATCAGACCAAATGACATCTTTTGATATGTGTAAGTACCCCATTTGGTTCTGAACGTAGTTTTTAGCTGATCGTCAGGATGGACTAGAACCTAGTTGTAATCGGAGAAACCATCTAAAAAGGACAGTAATTCTGATCTTGCAACTGCTTGCAATATTTGTTTCATAGGAGGCAGGGGAAAATTATCCTTTTGAGAATCTTTGCAAAGATTTCGAAAGTCAATACAAATTCTAATATCTCCGTTTTTCTTTTTAACTGGGACCATATTGGAAACCCACCTAGAATGTCGAACGGGAAAAAGAATTTTGGCTTTCAATAATTTATTGAGCTCTGATTTAATCTGACTTTCTAGATTAGGATGGATTTTTCTCAGCTTTTGTTGGACAGGTTTTTCATCAACTATCATTGGGATAGTACGCTGAATAATCGAAGTGTCGTAAGTCTTAAGTTCATCATAGTTCCAGGCAAAGACACTTTTGTATTGTTTCAGGAGCCGAATATAGGCTAATTTTTCTTCTGGGGCTAGGCCAAGACCTAGGTTGATATTCTGTGGCTTGTTATCCATTCCTAGATTTACTAATTCATGGTTTAGATTGAACTCCGAAGTTTTGAATTGGTAGACTCTTAAATCGGTCTTTCAAATCGTATAGGTCTTCCAACTTGACTACAGATTTTGGTATAGAATTATTAGTGCTTTCTTGTTGTAACTGCTGGTCATGTTGGTCCTCATCAATTATCTAATTAGTGTAAGATCCTTCTGATGTCAGGAAACTCACAATATCAGGATCATCGTTGAAAATTATCCAGTTTGTAACATTATCAGGGATCAAGGGCCTAAAGATCAACTCGATTGAGAATCTGTCTGGGCTATGTTATAGACATTTTCGTGCCCTGCAAACCCAAGCATGAAATGTCCATAAATCAAGGGCTCCTAAGTCCCTAAAAGTGTTGTTCTAACCCCTAAAGGAACAAGGTCAACAGATTACAATTTCTCCCAGAAGTTCTCCACCAGAAACTGCTCAGAATTGGTCAAAACAGGATCATTGCAGCTGCTCCACTGGCTAGGTGCATTGCATCTCACCCAAATGCACTGTGAGGGTGCGTTGCATTTCAAAACTCCCTTTTGTATGGTGTGATGGGCGAGAAATGACAAATGGCAGTGTCATTCCGCGAGGTGGAGAGGCAATGGAAGCTTCCAGAATCTTCTCCTGTGACACTTGCCTCATTGAATTCGACCAAGGATGAGTAAGAGGCCCTCAGTCTCCAAGTGGAAGCAAGAACTGACAGAGAGAAGACACTAATAAAATCACAAGCTGAATCATCCTCCTTACAGATATCTATATATGGATCCCTCGTCCCAGAGATCCAGAGGCTGGAATTTTTCATATTGTAAGGAATTGTTGTTGGTTTCTAGAGACAAACATCAGATTGTTGGGTGATTTATGCTTTGTTTGAGGTGAAGAGGGCCTTCTTTGCTGGGAGGTTGATGCTGGGTCAGAACCACTGGTTGTAACTCCTCTTGGATCTTTTCTTGTTTATCAATAAAAACTATTTGAGTTTTCCTCCATGCTTTTGTATTATTGATGCTTGCTACATTTGTATGGTTAACTTAAATCTGATCCTAAGTTGTTTATGAATATAGATCCATGTCTTTGTATAGTGCTCTTCTTTTGTGATCTTACAGGTACTTTGTGAAGCTGAGCATGCAAGGGAGCAGATAGATAGCTGGAGACTATCAAAGAAGAGAGGGATTGGATCAAAGGATTAGCACAAGACACAGGATGGTTCTTTCTATTCCTCTCTATCTATAATTCATAAAGGAAATACAAAAGTAGTTTTTCTCTGTTTGTTTCTAAGGCAGCTATCACACCTTAGTGGGATAGAGCAGTTCTAAATAGACACTTTTCCCCGTAACAAAATGGCGACTCCGCTGGGGAATGTCTAATTAGTTTGTTTGTGTACCATTATTTGTTGTTTGTTTCTTAAACTTATAAGTAGCTTTCGAACTGCATTTGCCATAACAAATGCAAAGTAGATAGCTGCTTCTTCAATCCATTCACTGGATCTCTTTATGATTTAAACAGATGATTCACAAACTATCTGATTGCCCTTGCGATAGCTCTTAGATCCTCCTTAGATCTACCCCTTATTGTTGCATTACTGATTGCTTTTTACTCGGCCAAAAACCAAGGACTGAACTGCAAACTGTGACCTGGAACCCGGACAGAGTCTCGTTTCTGGCCGAGTGTTATAGCTCCAAATCTCACTCTTATGGTTTGTGATGCTGCACTCATGGCCTAGGGCAACCCCTCCTTCCAGACCTGGTCCTAAAATTTAAAAAACAGTATTTTATCCCTTATACGCGACATTGCCCTGAGTTAAACGCGTGTACACGCGGGTCTGTGTATACCCAACCCGTGTGTATGTATTAAAACACTTAAAAAAAATAAATAATTCCTTATTTTCGGGCAGAGATCGTGGGTTTTACCTGCTGATCACCTGTTAGTGCCCATGGCCCAACTGTTCCTAACCAACTCCTAACTAAAAAACTACTTTGGAGATGGTATAAAAAGACATCAAAGGGAAGGCCTAAAAGAGAGAGAGAAAGGAGAGCAAGATTATTATGCTGAGATTTTCCCCTTAGACCAGGTCTGAAGTCCTTGGTTCCTTCTGCACTTCCCCCATTTTGCATAGGAAACCCTTGTTTCCATTTGTATTGGTGATCATTCATCTTTTATATCACCATTGAGTAAGACTTGGAAGGAGCTCTTGTTGGAGGCTTGAGGTTGGAACGAATCCGGGAGGAAGCTTTGCTTGGAGCCTGCTGAAGGTGTTTAAGGTGAAATCTTTCCGTTATATGTACTTTACTTGCCTTTATATAAAGAAACACGTCTTGGTTCCCGAAACAATCTTTCTTTGTGCTTATGAGATTCTTGTCTTGAATTCTTATGCAAGTAGTTACTTAAAGATTTTTATAACTAACTTTATAGCATGAAGATGGTTTTCATATAAGTATTTGTCCATGTACTGTTGTGTTCTTTGATTTGTTTGTTTTGCAGGTCAAAGGAGAAGAAGGGAACTCCAAGAAGGGTTTGGACCCTAAAGGCCTTCTCGAACGTAGGACCTTAGGTACGTACCCTAAACATTAGAATTTGCTTACAGTAAAGATAATGGCTGTGTGTGTGTTTCTTTGAATAAGCAATTTTCAGTCTGGTAGAGTCTTAACCCAAAGGACCCTAGGGGTACTTTCCCCTCAACCAGAATTGGCGACTCCACTGGGGAACAACACTCTTGTTGTTCCTAGTTTGGGTAGTCTTCAAGCCAATCAAGGCTCAGCCTCTCTGTTTGCTGGCTCTGACTGTCTGATCTGTTCTTGAACTCTAAGCTTTTCCAGTTTTTCAGTCTGTATTTTTTTTATTTTTCTTGAAAATCTTCAGATACGCTGTTTTTCTGGATTACAGAAGCGTATATACGCAAGTTGTACTAAGTGAACCCGCGTATACGCAAGTTTCCTCAGTTACAGTCGCGTGTACACGCACTCTGCACATCACTGCAGGTGCGTATATTATCTAATTTTCAAGATTTATAAATTTTCTTTTTGCTGAATGTTTGTCTGGTAGTTTGGGTCAGTTTGAAGCAGTCATTTTCCAGTAATAGTCCTCTGTTTAACAGGGGGCATCTTGTTCTGAACTCTTTCTAGTTATAAGGAGTATCAGTCTTGTTTTCGTTGATTGCAAGCGTCATTGTTTTTTGACACACAAGATTTCTGGTTAAGAAGCTTGACTACTCTGTTTTGGCAGAGTAGGAAGATTGGATTCAATCTTTGTGTTCATTTTGTTTCGGTGACCATTTTGTTTGATTAACGAAACCATTTTTGTGACCATTTGCTCCTTCGTTTCGGGAAAGTTGTTTGTTATCACTTTCTTGAGACTTGTCTTTTGATCTTTTGGACTTTCATTGCTGCTTTTGATTGTCATGAGCGATTTCAAACACATTTATTTTTGTTGGGTTTTCATCATTTGAAAGGTGTCAATTCACAAAAGTGTTTGGTTGCCTATTCATCAATCATTGGTGTCAGTATTTTTGAGAGCATTCCTTGAAAAAGACTTCTTTGTTGTTTGAAAGAAAATCTTTTGAAAGTTTTAAGTTTCGGTTTCTTAAACTTGCTTTTCATTTGATTTCCTTTTTTGCGAAGTGAAAGTGCTTTATGTTTATCTTAGAACTTGTTTTTATTGTTTGGACGAAATGATTGGTAGCACATCATATTCTATCTAAGCATTTTAGTGGCAAGACAAATTTGATAAGTGAGCAACTTTCCTTCTTTGGTTGTAGAGTAGTCTTAAAATCTTGCATCCACATATAGTTGTTGCATTAGGATGGATTTGCATCCCTTTTTATGCACACATAGCTTTGTTAGCTTTTGTGAGTGTGGAGTTTGAAAAGAAAGCAAAAAACTTTGTTTAATTTGAAGTACCTCTGAACCCTATAGAAATTGCTCTTCATCGAAAACAAAAAGTGCATATGCATGTAGCTAAGTTTTATTAATTTCTTTTTGCGTCAAAAAACACCACTAGTTTCACTTCCTTGACCTTGTGACTTAAAGAACAGCCTAATAAAATCAAGCGCTAACTAAAATTCACTAGAACTTTTTGTTTTAGTCAGTTACACCAACAAGATTAGGATTTTAGGGCCTTGGATTAGGCGAGTGGAGAGTTAACTCTCCAAGGCCATATAAACGTCAAACGTAGGAGTCTGAATAACGAGAGAAAATCCAATAGCGTTAGGAAGACCAGGAAAGCTCCAGATCTGGGAGTTAAGCACGAGGGTCTGTGAAGACAGGGAAGAGAGATACCCCCTCTCCTACTTGTCTGAACTTACCTCACGACTGTTCCGCCTGGCTTCTACGACGAGTTGGTATCCATAGTTGCTTCTCCTAGGGAACTACACAGGTGGCTACGGAGGGGAATCGTGTGGCACCTGAGGTTAACGTTGGATCACTCTCAACGGTCCTACTGGAGGGCACCCTTGCGAAGCTTGGGGGCTTGCACCGGCGCAGGCTGTTGTTAGGAGGTCAGTGTAACTTCCTCTATTACATTCGCTGATAGGACTGGGCCGTCATTATCCCAGACTATCTTCGGAAGGCCCCTGACTCCACTTTCTTGTATTTTGGTGTCCGGTCCTCATCACCTGGAGCAGAAATACTTGGAAGTTGTTTGACTGGCTGTATCTTTAGGGACTTTATAGTGTGTGCTCTTTGTTCCTTGTATATAGTTGGCTTTAGGTATTTTTCTCTAGTCACGTTTGGACTTTGTGTTCTGAGTGACTGGCTTACCACTCTACCGATCTTGAAAGGCTTTTGGTTGTTCTTTCAGAAGTTGTGGAGTTGCCTCCTCAAGGGAAAAGGTTTTGATTGCTTATCCATATTCCTTGAAGAGTTATTTCTATATTCCTGTAAGGGAAAGGGTCTTTGGATCAGTTAGATATGGCCAATATTCCTGTGGAAACCAACCAAGGTGCCCTTCCAAAAGGGGATCCTTGTGCTTTTCCTTTCTTTGGAAACGTTGGTACTCACTTGATGGCCACTTTGAATATTCCTGGGTTGAATGTTGGACTACCCGTTTGGCTGTGGTCCACTCCGAATATTCCAAATGCTCTTGAAGCCTCTCAGTTGATTGCTTTATTTCAAGGGCATCACATGGGTGCTAATTGTTCATCTTCTTTCAAAGAGAAATCTGGGATTCCTTCTTCGCCTCCTTCTTGTAACAAGAAATCTAAAAAGAGGAGAAAGAGGAAGTCAAAGAAGAAGAATAATTCTAGCATTTCATCTTCAACCTCTGCGAGTCATGTTGGAGATGAGCCTTCAGCCACTGCTAGTCATGCTGGGGGCACAAGTCTAGTCACTGCGAGTCACACTAGCATTTCATCTTCAACCTCTGCGAGTCATGTTGGAGATGAGCCTTCAGCCATTGCTAGTCATGTTGGGGGCACAAGTCTAGTCACTGCGAGTCACACTAGCACTTCATCATCAACCTCTGCGAGTCATGTTGAAGATGAGCCTTCAGCCACTGCTAGTCATGCTGGGGGCACAAGTCTAATCACTGCGAGTCACACTAGCACTTCATCTTCAACCTCTGCGAGTCATGTTGGAGATGAGTCTTCAGCCGCTGCAAGTCATGCTGGGGGCATAAATCTAGTCACTGCGAGTCATACTAGTAAAGAGTCATCGACCTCTGCAAGTCATGTTCAGGACTCTCCGCAAACCACTGCTAGTCATGTTGGCGGAATGGAGGTTGATAAGAAACCTGGATGTAGAAGTTTTAAACCTAAGTTCCCTTGTAAGATATGCAAGGGAGACCATCTTACTCATTTATGCCCTGGTATTCCAGAGGTTCAAAGGGTTTGGTCCGAGTCTGAAAGTACTTCTACTCCTGAACCTGATATGGTTTCTCATCAATCCCATCAACCATCGGTTGAAAATGTGGTAGAGCCAGTGCAATCGCTGGCCGATTACACTCCTCTTTTGGGAGGTGAAGTGCCTAAAAAAAGAGTTTGTTTGATCTCTAGTACAGAGTCTTCTAGTATAGGGGGCATTCCGGTTACTTCAAATGTTCCCCCTCCAAGTGCTAAGAGTGTTTCCTTTGATTGGGATAGCCTTGTTGAGCCTCGTCTTCCTTCCGCTGCACCTTTTCAAATAAAGGTCAGGGTTAATTCCACAAATGTCTATCGATGTATGGTGGATGAAGGATCCTCTGCAAGTATTATATCCTCTTTGACTTGGAAAGCTTTGGGTTCCCCAAAGTTGTTGACAGCTCAGAGTCAGTTGTTAGCCTATGATAGAAGACCTTGTGAATCTATGGGTGTTCTTCCTCAATTGCCTATCACTTTAGGTGGGAAGACTATTTTAATCAATATGATGGTGGTTGATAGCCCTTTAGACTTTAATATGCTACTTGGGCGTGATTATGTCTATGCTATGTATGCTATGGTGTCTTCACTCTTTCGAGTAATGTGCTTTCCTCATAATGGGAATATTGTCACTATTGATCAGCTTGCATCTGATAATCACCACCCTAATTCGACTTTACTGCAGAATGC
The DNA here is from genome assembly GCA_031772625.1 of Pinus tabuliformis. Lineage (NCBI taxonomy): Eukaryota > Viridiplantae > Streptophyta > Pinopsida > Pinales > Pinaceae > Pinus > Pinus tabuliformis. The sequence goes on from CM062820.1 coordinate 648,351,200, forward strand.
CCCTTGGTTTGTTCCAAGTGTTCAAGTAGACTCTACCCTGCCACGGGTGAATTATGTGGCATTGAGTCCTCAATCTTCAATCGCTTCTAAGAAAGATCCTTTGACTTATTATTCTCCTTCTTGGGACTTGGTCCCGGCAGTTGACCGAGAGATTCATCCTATAGGGACATGGGACCCTTTAATTCCCTCTTTTGATCCTTGTAGTTCTCATGATTTCTTAGAACTTGTTTTTCCTTCACAGGAGGAACTCTTTGAAGCCATGAGTTATGACTACCAAAGGAGTCCTTGGTCCGATCCCTGCAAGGGGTTTGTCCAGAAGAACTATTATGCGTAAGCTGCAAGGCTGCGTGGTTCCCTGTACCATATTGTATATATGAGGTACGCATTTTCAAGTTTTGTATTCTATAACACAAGATCTTATATGAAGTTTATATGTGGGATGTATTAACTTCGTGTCTAGTGTTCCTATTTATGTTTACAGAACTTGGAAGATTTCTCCTTTGGAAGTTTATGGTTGGTCCGTTCTGACAGGTATTGGTTCTCGAAACTGGCATATAGGTTAGGTTTTCCACCTGCATTGTGCATTTATCAGTTTCCTTTCCCATTTTTCCTTAGGATCGACCCCACCAAGTTATGGTGCGGAACCTTCTCATTGCTTAGAAGTATCATGACTTGTGTGGTAGAGCCTACCTTATCATGGGTGCCCTAGTTAGTACCTTTTTGTCGCTTGGCACTCATGCTGATTTTTCATCCCTAGGCTCGGGAGTCCTCTGTAGTCCCGCCATGACTTATGCGTTGAAGACTCATTCCTCTTTGCTTCTTCGATTCGTTCTGGCCTTATACCCTAGAGGCTCCTATGTGTGTTGAGTTGTACTTTTGCATTGCATGTTGACCATTTGCACCTTTTGGCCTAGAGCCGGCTTCACTTGGACTCGTGTTTAAGCCAACTTTTGACCATGACGTCTGCAAAATCAACCTTGCATACCTTTGACTTCTGCAGCTTGACATACCCTGATCCGTGGAAGGAACATACCTCTGAGTGTCACTGACCAGTTTTCACCTCCCTGCATTGAGCATAGGAACGTTCCCTTCCCAGGAACTAGATCATCTGTTTCACCGACACTCGTTCTTTCCACTGTACCATAGCATTCTTTTATTCTTTTTCCGGCTTAACAGAAAAAGACAAAAAAATTAAATATTCCAAAAAAAAGCGGGAACAGGGACATTATTTCCATTTACTGTTGGCAGCTAGAGTCAGTCGTGTCGCCCTTGAACAAAGCACTCAATTCAAAGTCTCCTCCGCATGGGTGGGATTTAGTTTGACTTAGGTATGCCATAACCTTGTTATTGAGTCAGTTCTCCCCCGATTGGTTATCTCTTCCAATCATATGGAGGGTTCGTTCGTGCCTCCTGCATGGCGAACTTATACAGAGTCATCATATGCTGCCACATAGTCACATTGAGTTGTGCTTTTGTTCAAGGGAAGTTAGCCTGAGTCGGCCTCTCTGCGGTGTCTCTTGACTCATTTTTCAGTCGGCCATCCCTGGTTGTCAGTATCATGTCTATCATCACATCAGCTATATTGGTCCTTTACTCGTGCCGGTTTGAGAAGGTCCCCATTGACTTCTTGCTGGCGGGTCTTGTCCTTATCGACGACGACACCTTGCTCTGAGGATAGGCCTAGAGCCGCACCCTGGCCCTATTTTCATTATTGATAGGTCACCTTGTGCTCAGCATCGATCAGTATCATGGGTCTTTGACTGAGTGGTTTCCCTTGTGTTTGACATCAGCACACATTATCACACATTGGGATTCGTGCAGTACCTTGGTTTCCATTTGACCCTATTGGTGGATACCTCACCTCTGTGTCAGCTTTCATTATTGGTTGGTTCAGAGGGTTTCTGCCGTGCGCTAGCCACATCTTGTGTAAGCCAGAAACGTACTTCGGTTGGGTTACTACATCTTTTTCGTCCGATTCCTTCCACATTATTGGCCTATGGGTTACACTCGCGCTAGATTGATGGAGGATGCCTTAATGCCTTCCTTCTAGCGGATCTTTCCCTATCGACTCCGACTCATTGCTCTGGGGCAAAGATCTAGAGTCCATTTGGCAGTACCTTGGGATTTGCAGTCATTAGTGGCAGATCCTTCGCTATCGACAGTGGGAAACCACCATTGTCTCCTGATCGATAGATTCTTACAGGTGTTCGACTTCAGCTCATCTATTCACACTTGTTAGATTGTACTGGGTACCTTGACGCTCATTATCATTATCGGTGAGTAGTCTCGCGTTTGTTAACGGTATACATCAATGACCGGTAATCAAACGATTTATCACATGGTCGACTTCAGATCATTTATTCCCATGGTGTAGAAATGTACCACGGCGGTCGGTGAAGACCTCAGGTTGTATCAGCATTCATTGGTTCACTTGACAGTTGCTCCTGTTGCTGCTAGTTGATACCACTCCACTTTATATGTTGCAGTCAGTCATGGCGACATTCTATATGCTGGCACCTGAGTTTGCAGTGTAGTACCATCCTATTCCATCATGTTCAGTTGGTACCTTTTGTGATCAGTCTTTGATATCAGTGATCCGTTGCATCTTTCGGCATCATTGACAGTCTTATATGTGATATTCAGACATGTACTTGCTCCTTATGATCAGATGATCCATTATGTATCTTCCAGTCATTTATACTTGTATACTTAGTGGATCCGCTTTTACTTGATATGCGGACATGCTTTACTTATTCTGAGCATGGGTATGCCTGCCTCAGACAGTGTTTCTTTCTGATCTCCTTTTGGTGGCTTGGCAGGCTGAATTCTGGTGAAGTCCTCCTCAGGTTTCTCGACAGACTTCCTTTCCATGTACTTACATAATATATTTTGGCCATCATGTTCCCCTTCTGACCTCATATATTAGGGGGCATCTGTTATAGCTCCAAATCTCACTCTTATGGTTTGTGATGCTGCACTCATGGCCTAGGGCAACCCCTCCTTCCAGACCTGGTCATAAAATTTAAAAAACAGTGTTTTATCCCCTATACGCGACATTGCCCTGAGTTAAACGCGTGTACACGCGGGTCTGTGTATACCAAACCCGCGTGTATGTATTAAAACACTTAAAAAAAATAAATAATTCCTTATTTTCGGGCGGAGATCGCGGGTTTTACCTGCTGATCACTTGTTAGTGCCCGTGGCCCAACTGTTCCCAACCAACTCCTAACTAAAAAACTACTTTGGAGATGGTATAAAAAGACATCAAAGGGAAGGCCTAAAAGAGAGAGAGAAAGGAGAGCAAGATTATTATGCTGAGATTTTCCCCTTAGACCAGGTCTGAAGTCCTTGGTGCCTTCTGCACTTCCCCCATTTTGCATAGGAAACCCTTGTTTCCATGTGTATTGGTGATCATTCATCTTTTATATCACCATTGAGTAAGACTTGGAAGGAGCTCTTGTTGGAGGCTTGAGGCTGCAACGAATCCGGGAGGAAGCTTTGCTTGGAGCCTGCTGAAGGTGTTTAAGGTGAAATCTTTCCGTTATATGTACTTTACTTGCCTTTATATAAAGAAACACGTCTTGGTTCCCGAAACAATCTTTCTTTGTGCTTATGAGATTCTTGTCTTGAATTCTTATGCAAGTAGTTACTTAAAGATTTTTATAACTAACTTTATAGCATGAAGATGGTTTTCATATAAGTATTTGTCCATGTACTGTTGTGTTCTTTGATTTGTTTGTTTTGCAGGTCAAAGGAGAAGAAGGGAACTCCAAGAAGGGTTTGGACCCTAAAGGCCTTCTCGAACGTAGGACCTTAGGTACGTACCCTAAACATTAGAATTTGCTTACAGTAAAGATAATGGCTGTGTGTGTGTTTCTTTGAATAAGCAATTTTCAGTCTGGTAGAGTCTTAACCCAAAGGACCCTAGGGGTACTTTCCCCTCAACCACCCAGCGCAGGTACTGTTCAGAGATCCTGAATTTTAGCGCACTTCCCGAAGGGGCAACCTGCGCTGCATTTCAGATTCTCTGTGTTACAGGTGCGCTGATCAGACTGGCTCTATGCAGTTGTGGTTCTTGTGCTTCATTCTTTCCAGTTCTATCCCTGAATTTTGCTGCCTGTGATCAGTATATGTCTATCTGAAACCCCTTTTCCTTGCTGTTATTCTGCCTCCTTTGTACAAAAGAACTGTAGATGTTTTTGTGTGTTTGTTGAGTTGTTTACAGTTTTCCTTTGCAAAAGTAGCATAGTCGTACTGTCGTCCTTTGATTTGAATCTGTCGCAAGTGTCGATTTCGATCATAGGAGAAAGTTTGATTGCTCTTGATGGTCGATTATACTGTTACTATTGCCTTTGGTCTGAATTTGTAATTTTCTAGTTTCAAAAATGAGTGTTCATTTCAAAATCGTAAGGTGTCGTAATCATCTCTGTTTTTGATTTCGAAAAAGAGCTTGTTTATATTTGTCACGTGAAAAGAAATTCAGATTTGTACATAAACTTTCTTTTTAGCATCAATACTAAGAAAGTCGAAAAAAAATACGTGCATGTGAATTTTCATATAGATAGTCTGTTTGGTTTGATTTAGGAAAGTGAATTTACAGTGTGCTCTTTGCTCTTTGTGAAAAGATTCTGTCTTTCTTTTCCCCTAGTAGCTAGGATTTTCATTGCACAAAAGAGATAAAAGTTTGTTTATCATCTTTAGATTGCATTTTAGGAATTACATCTACATCTCGTGGTGAACCCGAAAGGAAAACTTCATAAACAAGATCAACTTAAAATAAATTCAATGAATCTAACAACTCTTTGGAACTTAACGCACAACATTTAGAGGTCTAGTCTAGAGACGTATTCCGGCGTCGTAAAGCCTGGTAGCTGTTGTCCTCACTGATGGTTGGGTGATTCCTCCACTTTGAGACGATAAGTGCCAGTACGGACTTGTGCTCTCATGTACCGTCGAGTATATTTTGGGAGACCCCTATAGGCTTAAATCCTTTATCCTTAGGAAGTCGTGTCTGCCGCCCTATCGATCGCAATGCACTGAACACAGCATTCGGGAAGATTGACTGCCGTACCGTAAAAAGTATTCTGCAGTTTTGCGATTGGTTTGGTACTCCCTCTACCTAGATCTCCAGAGTAGTCCCTTTCGTTCCTTTTCAGACTCCTTAACGGAAAAGGTCCATCTGAGCACTTGTCACTTCAGGCTCATTAAAAATCGAAGGCGACTAGAGTCATCTTTTGTTTTTTCTCGACTCTTAAAAACTGAAAAAACAAGTTGTGTCAAAGCATCTAAAATTTATTTTAAACGGAATATTCATTACCCCTTTCCTACGTTGATCTTGGGTTGAGAAAATGGAGTCCACCAACCAAGGAATTCCCCTTGGAGGAAATCCTAGTCCCTTCTCCTCTTGGGGACATGTTGGTGCACCCCATATGGCCACATTGTCGCTTCCGGGACTGACAATTGGTTTGCCTATATGGCTCTTCTCAACCTCTGTCGTTCAGAACACCACTATTCCTGAACAATCGAATCAGCAATTAGACGAGTCCAGAGTTACCCACCAACCTTCTACTTCCTCTAAATCTTCCTCTCCTCCTTCCTCTTCGCTTGATGGGGCTAGTAAAGCCAAAAGTCAAGTTCCTAAGGAGAAGAAGGAAAAGAAGAAGAAAGAGAAGAAGAAAGAGAAGAAGAAGAAGGAGCCGAAAGCGAATGGGGGCAAACGAGAATCGTCTAACTAAAATCCACACACTGCACCGACCAGGCCTAAATCGCCATGTGTCATTTGCAAAGGAGACCACTTTCACAGAGATTTTCCTTGCATCCCTCGGATCTTAAGGGACTGGTCTCCTCGTTTGCACAACCCAGTGTCGTCAACCTCTGATGATCATGTTGAAAACACACCGTCAACTAGTGAAAGTGAAGCCCTAGGACAAAAAGGAAAATATAGATTTCCTTGTAAACTGTGCGAAGGCAATCATGCCATCCACCGTTGTCCCTTCTTAGACGAAGCTAAAAGAGTTTTGGATGATCGTCCGGTTTCACCGTTACGACTTCCTCCTGGATATAAAAAACTCTTGCCGAGTCCGTCACTAGTTGAAAATCCGGCTGACCCGCTCAGGTGGTTGGCCGATGCATCTGTCATTGAAGATGAACCATCTGAATCCATACCAGACGAAAGTCAAAAGGTTGAGGCGGCAGTTGACCCGTTCTTGCCTTCAGAGGTTCCATCTTCAGATGATACAATCACTGAAGAGAACAAGGATGACACCGTCCAAATTCTTTTCATAAGCACAGACTCCAATGGACATGGGGACAATTTACCCGTTCCTTTACCGCAGGAAGGAAGTTCGTCAGAGTCGTACCCGACCGTCTATCCGGTCCCACCTCCAAGCAACCTAGTTGCCTCCTTCGACTGGAATCAACTAGGCAGACCCTGTTTACCAGCTAGTGTACCATTCCAAATTATTGTTCAAATATATAGAATGGTTATGGCTAGTACCATCATAGATGAGGGGGCTTCTGTGAGTATCCTTTCTTCAACTGCTTGGAAAGCGCTTGGTTCGCCATCGCTTTTGCCTGAGATGAGAAATCTAACAGGCTTTGATAAAGGAACCAGTTGACTGTTAGGGATCCTTCCCGATGTGCCCATAACATTGAGAGGGAAAACCGTTCACATGAGCGTAATGGTAGTTCAAGGACCCCTGGATTACAATCTACTCCTTGGACGAGACTATATTTATTGCATGGGAGTAATTGTCTCCTCACTCTTTAGAGTAATGTGTTTTCCGCATGAAGGAAGAGTGGTCAAGCTCGTGGACCAGCTTTCATTTCCCGGATCATACAGAGCAAATAGTCATATACCATCCCTGAATGGTCTTTTCACGCAAGAAATGTCTCAATCTCCAGTCCGTCCTCCCGATGAGCGCGAGTGATTTGGAGGGATATGACTGAAACCCAGGGGGCATGCACCCTGGTCTGCCTCGGCAGGAAAACTTTGGGTATAGGGTAGGTTTCCGCGGGAGAATATGACTAGTCTGTACCCCCGTCCGTGATTGGAAGAGGGGGTTATTCTAGAACAAGATTCTCTTGTCAAAGTTATGTGAGTTGGCGGGCATCGCCGCTCACCTTTGTTTATTTCGGTAGACATCGCCGAAGAAGTGTTTTGTTTACACCGTAAATAGAACAATCTTTGGTAACCTGTAAGAGGTAGGCCTCTCTCGGTAAAACAAATGTTTTAACGGACTAAAGAAGTGGTAACCTTGAAACTCTGTTTTATACCTGGGGGCATGCAAACCTTTTGGAGTGCAAACAAAGAACGATCATTTATCTGTTTTTTGGATTGGTCATTTCCTAACTTGCATAAAGAAAGGATGTGGGGCAAAACTCTAAAAGTTGCCGTTTTTATATGGGACATTCTTATCACAAGACTGGATTAATCGAGCAGTTTTAGCACATAGTTCAAGCTCGTTAAAAAATAAACATAAGACATGAGCAAATGTTTCCACCCGCATTTAAGCTCGTTAAAAAATGAACTATTCCCCGGTAAATAACCATCGTGAATGTAGTACTTCAGGAGTTAAAGCCTTGGTCGTGTTTGCACCGTCACCTCCACTTTTCATTGGCCGATCATTCACCTCTATTTGATTGTTTACCCATTTTGAGGAACAGCTGCGAAAAGTGATTTCACTAGCCATCCTTGTGACATTGCCGTGATTGGAAAATTCCAAACCTTACCTGGAATCAGCTGCTACCCGTTTTATCACTCGTTCCTCAAAAGACGAGTCTCCTTTAAGCTCTTTTCAACTAACTCGTAAAATATGAAAAGATTGCCAAGCCATTGGCCTCTCCAGCTCGTTAAAGGGACAGGAAGTGCTATCCCTCCTCTAGATTTTAATCTTTTTGGACCTGAGGGATTATTACACAAAAAGATCGAGCGGTTGTTTTGTTCGGCTCGTTAAAACTATCGAAAATTCATCCCTTCTGTATTGTTTTATACTTTTTCGGACTTAAGGGATTAGATGACGAAAAAGGAATTTCGGAGTTACCTTTACGTTCCTTTTCAGACTCTCTAAAATTGAAAAGGATCGAGTTATCTTTGTCGTTAAACTCGTTAAAAAGATTAATAGCGACAAACTTGTCTTTAGACGAGAACGAGTTTCACTATCGCTAGGCTCGTTAAAACACAGCGATGGGTTTGCCCGAAGGGCAAATTATAGAACAAGCATATGTTATCCTCCTCAAGCTTGACAAAAATAAAGAGGTACTGGTCAGCAATGATTGGGGAAAAATTGGGAAGAAAACTCAAAGAAACTTTGTTGGTAGCAAGTCGCTCTTGAACATGACACTTCCACTCCGTGTCCGAGTCGGGTTGGGTTGTTTCATTCACCAGTCACATCACCATGGTCATGCCATACCATCCACATTTTGGGTTAATGCTACCAATCCATCACATCAGTGTCGCCGATATGTTCAAGAGAAGTCATCCAGAGAAGTCACCTGTGACTCACCCACTACCATACATTATACTCCATTCTTTCATGATCGCCACCCTGAACCTTATATCATCAGATCGTTTTCACCTCCATCAAAATCATTTGCTCCGTTCCGTGTCATTGATGTGGGATTCATTAAGGCCCTCCTGTGATGGATCACTTCTTGTCGACATCAGCTCATTATCCAAGAAGTTGATCTAGGAACACCCCATTCAGTACTTTGAAGCTTGCATGCCTCAATGGCAAGTTTCTCACTTCCGGCGATAGGTTTACATCAATGGCCTTCGACCGAAAGATTTTGCGTGGTGTTCGACACCAAGTCCTTTATTCACACCACATGAATTGTACTGCAGTACCTTGAGGATCATTATCATTATCGGTGATTCCTCTCGCGCTTGTTAACAGTTTACGTCATTGACTGGTAATCAAGCGATGTCTTTCCATGTTCGACTTCAGAACATTTCTCACATGGATTGACTTGTACTTCGAGTGAAGATCGGACGAGATTGAAGACCCCGGATCTAGTTTCATCCATCCGGGTTGCGATATATATTCAGGGAAATAAAGCCATTAAATGTACAGCATTGCAGCACAGATAATCATCCCACCAAAAGGATGATGGCTCTATCAGAATCATTAGTCTACACTCAGACGATTGTCTGTCCTATGTACATGAAAATGAATTTATAAAGCTGAGCATGGGAATGCCCGCCTCAGCTAGATCATGAAAACAATATGAAGATAATGTATTGTATTGTATCTTATTACAGGTCTCCTCCCAGCATTGAAAGAACTTCGGATCCTCATAATAAAGCATTTCACCCGACACCAAAAGGTTAACGGACTCATACTTTAGGGGGCAACTGTTATAGACATTTTTGTGCCCTACAACCCCAAGCATGAAATGTCCATAAACCAAGGGCTCCTAAGTCCCTAAAAGTGTTGTTCTAACCCCTAAAGGAACAAGGTCAACAGATTACAGCTTCTCCCAGAAGTTCTCCACCAGAAACTGCTCAGAATTGGTCAAAACATGATCATTGCAGCTGCTCCACTGGCTAGGTGTGTTGCATCTCACCCAAATGCACTGTGAGGGTCCGTTGCATTTCAAAACTCCCTTCTGTAGGGTGTGATGGGCGAGAAATGACAAATGGCAGTGTCATTTCGCGAGGTGGAGAGGCAATGGAAGCTTCCAGAATCTTCTCCTGTGACACTTGCCTCACTGAATTCGACCAAGGATGAGTAAGAGGCCCTCAGTCTCCAAGTGGAAGCAAGAACTGACAGAGAGAAGACACTAATCAAATCACAAGCTGACTCATCCTCCTTACAGATATCTATATATGGATCCCTCGTCCCAGAGATCCAGAGGCTGGAATTTTGCATATTGTAAGGAATTTTTGTTGGTTTCTAGAGACAAACATCATATTGTTGGGTGATTTATGCTTTGTTTGAGGTGAAGAGGGGCTTCTTTGCTGGGAGGTTGATGCTGGGTCGGAACCACTGGTTGTAACTCGTCTTGGATCTTTTCTTGTTTATCAATAAAAACTATTTGAGTTTTCCTCCATGCTTTTGTATCATTGATGCTTGCTACATTTGTATGGTTAACTTAAATCTGATCCTAAGTTGTTTATGAATATAGATCCATGTCTTTGTATAGTGCTCTTCTTCTGTGATCTTACAGGTACTTTGTGAAGTTGGGCATGCAAGGGAGTAGATAGCTGGAGACTATCAAAGAAGAGAGGGATTGGATCAAAGGATTAGCGCAAGACACAGGTTGGTTCTTTCTATTCCTCTCTATCTATAATTCATAAAGGAAATACAAAAGTAGTTTTTCTCTGTTTGTTTCTAAGGCAGCTGTCACACCTTAGTGGGATAGAGCAGTTCTAAATAGACACTTTTCCCCGTAACAGGCTATAGTATTCCGATGGAATAAGCTTGGAGGCTACATTAGCCAGGAGGTCAGCACTAGCATTTTGGAGTCTGGGAATAGGTGAAATATTAAATGCTATAAAATGTTCAGTCAGATCTTGCACTAAAGATTGATAATGCTTCAAATGACCTGACACACAATGTATAGTATTTCGTACCTGTTTAATAACAATCTCAGAGTCTTCGAAGACTTGTAGATACTTGATATCTAATTCGATTGCCTTGTACAGTCCTTGGACTAGAGCTTCGTATTCTGCAGTATTGTTTGTGCAATCGAACTTGAGTCTACATGTTAGCATAGTTTTGTTTCCCTCTGGACTAACTAATACACATCCTGCTCCTACTCCATCACTAGACTTAGAGCCATCAAAAAATAATTTCCAAAATAAATATTTATTTACAGGACTATCTATAAAATTAACACATTTAGAACTATCTGTTTGAGAAAAGTTTTCTACTTGAGACAAAACAGAATGTTCTAAGTAAGGCAAAGTATGAGCATTAAAATTTCCTAAGAAAGAGTCAACAGAATAGTTGCCAATTATATTGTTGTTGTATTCTACAGGTTCATTTTCTCCTTCCAATTCCGTCACTATGTATTCTTGGTGTCTTTCTCGGTCAACCTTTATTTGATTCGGTTTACCATTATAAGGGAGCCACATATGTGACCAGTCGGTCGCAAAGTATCCATGAAGCTTTTCAGACCAATCCCTGCTAAGAATTAAACCATAAAATTCGGGAGTGTCTGTGTTATCACTCAGATTTTCCCAGAATTTGTAAGAAGAGGGAAATGGGTTCGAGGTAACCACAAACCAACTTTTAGGTACAGAATCTAGCTAATCTGTATCTAGAGAGGGCTCTCTCTTTAAGGTTTAGCTTTGTTTTGGAAGATATTAGGCTATTTATGAAAGATTGGGGGTTTTGATTGTATTTGGTGGTGAAATTCAGTAGCATAGGGGTAGGACTAAATATTTTAGGCCATTGGGCTAATGGAGTCAAAAGAAGATGGCTCAACTGGACTTGGTTTTTTCAACAAAGGATGGCTTCATAGGGCAAGATAGCTAAACAAGGAGCGAATAGAGACTTGAAAAGATGGAATGGACTTAAAAGGGATGAAGGGCAATAAGAATCCTTCAACATATTTTAAGAGGAGGGAACTTGGATGATCACCAATAAAAAGCAATTAAGGATTTTTCACTAAATGATCAAAATGAATAAACTAGGAAACCAGAGCAATTAAGAATTCACTACTTATGCTAGTTTAGAGGAAAACATTTAGGATAATAACGATTGAAGACAGATTGCACTTAAGAACTTTTTGAATTATTCCTTTTCGTTTTAATATTCAGATATGAAACATAATTGATATAATAAACAAGAAAACAATAATACATGAGATATAAAATACTTATTTGTCCAGTGTTTGACACATGAATCTTGTGAAAAGTCCTTTGCATTAATTCTTCATCCAGCTAGCCATGCAAGATTTGTCCAACAACACTTTATTCTAAAGTAATCAATTTTACAACAATGTCTAAGAATCCACCCTCAATACTTCAAATGAGGGAGTATTTATGCAAAAATTTACATAAAATATCTCATAACAAAGTGAGATATATTCTAGGATGACTAACAATAAGTTACATGAAAAATAGAGATAGATGGTCTCGTAGATAGAAGAAAAGGCAAAATGATGGCTTGTTGTTCCTATTCTTGTGAATGTGTTGAAGGCAGGCCCTATGATTGGGCATGCTGCTATCTTCTTTGTAATTCTATGTTGGCTGCCCTGCTTTTGATCTTCTTATTGATACTCTTTACCTGCTTTGATACTCTTTGACCTGTTTGATCCTTGTTTACCTTCAGTTACCATCATTGACTATGGTAAAAAATGGAAATTTACCTTTTTACCAAAGGTAAATCACAAAATTTCTATCATGTCTGCCCACCATTTTTCCTGCAGTATTTTGGTCCTTTGAAGTTTTCTAAGGATCTCATCAGCCTTGGTATATCTGAAAAAATCAAGCTGAACTTGGAACAGGTGTTTTATTTCATGCTCCACATAGAATAGGTTCTCAAGATTATAAAAAAGAAATCTGCCTGTAGGTATTGCTTTAGCTGCACTGGAAGATGAGCTGGCCTAGTTTTCTGCATATTTAGCCAACTTGTCGACATAGTCTAACTATGTCGTCATCAGCTTGTCATTGATAACTAAAGGACTGGGAAGTCCTTTACTCTGTAATATGCCAAATTTCTTCATAAAATCATCAATTTCTTCCTGCATGTTTAGGCATCTCCTTTCCAAATTCTACATTAAAGACTTTTTAGCTAAAACCTTCTTAATTTCCAAAATAGTCCCTGTTCTGTCTCTAATTCATAGTTCTTCAAGATGGTGTTTATTCTTACTATTCAAAAAATTAATTAGTCTAGTAGCCTCTTCAGGCATCCTTCCTAATTCTTCCTTGGTTCTCTCGTCTTCTTTAAGGGCTAGCTTTATCAACTCCATCTACTCAAAAATTATTTGTATAGATGGCCAAACATCATTTATAGATTGATTGATGTTGGTCCAAAGGATCTTCCTAATATCTGCCAGGGTCCTATCAAATGTGAGGTCCTTTTCTAATGATTTCACCTTTTGTTCTAACCCTTTGTTTTCCCTCACTTTCTCTGCAAAATTGATCTTTGAAAGATCATACTTTTGTTCTAAGGTAACAAATTGTTCTTTTACTTTTTGCAGCTCTGTAACTTGGAGCTTCAATTCCTCCATTGATTTTACCAATTCTTCTGGGCTAAGACTTGAAATTCCTGTTTGTGCTGTACCTGCTATTGTTGTTCCTGTTACTGCTTCTGCTATGACCACTAGAACATTTGGCACTAGAACTGTTCCACGGGTTGAAGGGACTGGAGTGGAAACTACTGGAATCACATTGGGAGGCTAAGAGGTCAAATCTCCCTGCTTGTCCTTCAATGATTTCTATAATTCTTGTTCAGTCTCCTTCAGCTGCTCATTAAGCTTTAGGACTAAATCCATCAGCTCTTCTTCAGACCTTTGTTGTTTGACCTCAGCAGTCTGTGGCTGTCGTGAAGGAGGCAACTTTAGCTGGTTTCTTAAGGTAGCTATGTCTTCATATTTCTTTTTAATCAAGGCTTCTGCAACCTTCACATCTTTAGGATCATGACCAACCCAATGATCAATTCTTCTAATGATTTAATCTTGTTGTCTTTAGCCTATGAAGAGGCTTTCTCCAACTGTAGTTGGGCAGTCGTATTGTTCAGAGAAATTTCCAGCCTTTGGGCCATCATGGCCTTGCTAGTCAGTGTAGAGTAGACCATCTCCCCAGTCTGTTTGTGTAACTCAATTTGGTCCAAGGGATGAATGTCTTTTGCCATGACCTCAAAATCAGTTTTGAGGGAATGTGCAGCTGATTGAGGCTGTTTCACCTTGGGCTTGAAAAAGCTCATTATCATTTTACCTTCTTTGATGTCATAAGCTGACATCAACTTGTTCTGATTAGTGGGAGCCATTTTCAAATACTGTTTGTAAACTTGGATCCTAAATGGCTCATTTCTGGCTTTTATTTCTTTAAACTTTTTCTTAATATTTGGATTTTCTCTCCCTGGGGGCCTGAAAGATGATACTTCTGTGCTCTGTTGTCTCTCCAATTCATGTCTTTGTGAGCTGGAAGGTGTCCCTCCTATTGGGAAAGTTTGATGACTATCAACACCTTCTCTTCTTTGGCTATCAGTATTCTCTTCATAAAATTCTTCTTCTGAAAGAGGATTCAGCCTGTGCCTCTTAGCACCGGGCTGTTCAGAGGGTCCACTGGCAGGGGTAGCTACTTCCCTGTCTCTCTTTTTGGTCCTTTCCTCATTCAGAGGAGTCTGCAAGATGGGTGGTTCTACCACGTTGACTTGAGTTGGTGGAGTTTGTATGTTGGCCTGCTCTTTGGAAGTTTCAGGTTGTTTAGACATTATGGATTGTTCTGTAGCTTGTGTGCTTGTTTTTGTTTCTTTAACCTTGGAAGTACCTGCAACTGGTGTATTGATTTGTTGTGAGTGCCTTTCAGAGGTTCCAGCTGCTGAGGTACTTATCCCTGATACTGACTTTTGAGAAGTATTATAATGTATCTGTCCAAAAGAATCTAAGTCAAGAGTCTTTTCAAGATCTCTCATTACATTTTCTATGTTGACCTATTCACTATTAGTTGCTACTAAAGTCCCTTCTCTCCATTCATCCATGTTAGAAAATTGTTCAATTTTTGGGATTCTATGGTGCATATATGGAGACAACCTAATCTTCATTCTTCTATCACAGATAAAGCCATGAGGGTCATATGGGGCCCAACCAAAACTTTTTTTTAATCTAAGGTAGTCTTCTAGAACTCTCTCTGCTACATCCCCCACTTCTCTAGTGTTGCAGATGAAAGGGCCTAATGGATGTTTGATCCTGAGTTGTGCTTTCTTCTTGGCTTTAGTGAAATGGATCAAATTTGAATTACACATCTGCCTATAGTATTCCAATGCAAACAGTCGCATTGGAACATATTTTGGTAACTTGAAGGAGGCAAGTTCACACCCATACATCCTGATTTCTGTAAAGTTCTGGTATAGATACCAGTCACCCACTTTGTACTTCTTGGAAATTTGAAGGATCCTTTTAATGTCACCACTGATCCTGGGAGGGGAAACCCCTGTCAATAAGGTGGTTGCTGGATGAACAAATTTATCATTGAACTCATTATAGGAGTAAGGGGTTTCAAAAGAATCATGCAAAACGGAAGACCAAAAGATTACAGACCTTGGATTTCCTTTGGTATCAAGTTTCCTGACAGGGAATGGGAAATTGTCTGACTGATAATAAAGCATGAGATGATATATAAAGGTGGTATACTTGAAGACTCTTTCATTCTCCAGTCTCATTAACTGGTCATGAATTTTATCAGCAATATAGGAGGCATAGTCATACTTGATGGTAGGGGGTTGTCCAGGAGTAAAGATTGACAACAACACTAGGGTTAACTCATCAACAAATTCACTGGTATTGAAACCCATTACTAAAGATATCATATCAACTATGAGTCTTCCCATATATGTGAAGAAAGTTTGCATGTAAGGAGGTGGGCCCTTAGGATGATGTTTCTGCAGTATGAAAGTCTGACAGAGGCGATCAAGTTCATCTTGGGACAATTTAGTTGATTTCTCAAGTAAATCTCCCATGGAGAGGGGAGTGAGAGTTTGACTCGAGTGAAATTGTAACATTTCGTTGATTGACTCGGCAGTTATTGGGAAAAGGACCGTTTGGATTGGAGACATAACTGCTCGATGGTTAGGGTCATAATTGGCATGGCATTGGTGAATTATATATGGGAAAACACGGACCGAGGGTAAAAAGTACATGGGAAGATTGGATTCCCACAGTCCTATGATATCAGAGCCATTTAGGTAGTCATCTCTACTTTGGCAAAAGACTTTAAGGTGATTTTTATCAGTGGTAAGGTCTTTTATTTGGAAGTCCCTATCTGCCAAAGGCAGATAGTCTAAATCTCGGTGAGGGGCATTTAGGGGAGAAACATTCAAAGCCAAAGGGGTTTCCATCTCTGGTTCTTGTGGATTTAGAAGGAAACTATGGTTTTCTATATGAAATGGGCAACATAGAGGCTATAGGAGACTTAAATGACGAAAATATTGACTAAATTATTATGAATTCTGGACTTTTTCGTCAATTAACAGTGGAAAGGAAGTATTTGTAGCGTTTTTGCCGGGATTTTGACAAATACCTCTTTTGGGGAATGAACAATGAAATGCAGGTGCTGGGTGCAGCTAGAGGGTTCTGGTCGACGTCGGCTACAAGATTTTGGAGCAGGTTGGCGACTGGAAGCTTGAACTAGTTGACCTCGATGTTCCTTTGCATGGGCGCACAGGTTTACGGTATAAAGCACTGAAAATGACTTATTTGTATTATTTATAAAGTCAAAGGTTGGCGGGGTTTTGGATTTTAGGCGGGTTACGTCAGCGGAAAATGATATGACGTTTTTGTCGTATGTGGAAAGGTGGTAAGTGGTTTCATATCGCACCGCTTTTGGGGAAGGGCGGTAATAGACCTCGAGCCACTGATTCCATAGAGCATTCGACGCGTGGTGGAGGTGCTGTGAGAAAACCACTCTGTGATCGCGTGCTAACACGCGATCGCAAAGGGTCATGCGATATTCATAATGGCCGTCAGATCTTGAGGACTTGATCGGATTGTTGACGGAGGATGCGATATGCGGAGTTTTAATGACGATGGACCTGATGTAATTTAAAGTTAATTTAATCATATCGGGAGTGGCAAGATTGGTTGGTAAGGCTATTAATTAACCGTGAGGGTTAACTAATCCCGTTTTATGCGGCGGGGGGTTAAGGTTCTTAATGAATTACGGATTAACTCATTAATCCTATTTTAAACACTGATTATGGTTATATTTAACAGGTGCGGGATATATAACATTTTGGGGATATTTAATATAATTATATGATATGGGACAAGGTAAATGTTATAAGGGAATTATATAATATAAGTTAAAAGTTAATATGATAATGAAATGAAAAAAGCACCAAGTATAAAAACATTTGATGTGTGTATTTAACTTAGGCTTAAAGTGGAAAAGGGTTTATATGAGAAATATTTGTAATTTTCCTAAGTAAAATAATATTTTACTTAGGAAAAGAATTATGAAGGTGAATGAATGATTTATGAATGATTTTAAGTACTCAGGTTTTATAAACTATTGGGCCGAGGGTCTGGTCCCTCCAAAAGTCAGAGAAATGCTCTGAGCCCCTCTAATTTAGCAAATACCTTAGTACTTAGGGGAAATTAGTGAAAATTTAGGGAAAATGAGAAGGGGAGTTAATTATTTGACTTTGCTTTGCTTGAGATGCTTTCAATGTAATGTCTGCCTTGGACTTGTGATGAAAGTAAAAGATTAACACATTTAGAGTCATCATTCATCACATGTAATTCTGCAAAATCATCTACCTACCCTACCTACTTTAACCTAACATTTTTTCTTTTTTATTTGGATGCACTTAGACTGGAAAACCCTTATCAAACTTTTCTTTTCTCTTACATGAGATATTTATGTAAGTCTAGCCTTATTACATCCAAGGGCTCTGCTTAAACTGTTGAGATCCTTTTATTCACCCTACCTATGTACTTATCTGTCAAGATTAAACAGTTTGGTCAGATCTTTATTCTCTATTTGTAAAACATAAATTCAAATATGAACTAGCCAAGCTTAAGCTATTTGACTATTCATCAATTGTGGCATAAGTTAACAAGCTGCACACAATTTTTTTATTTCATAAGAGTAAAAAGTAGTGGCATTTTGACTTGCACACTTTCCTTGGTCTTTCTTTTGGTGGGGTTCATTTTCTTTCATTTTTTTGACCATCTTTATTCTTTTTACCCTTTGATTTTTCTTTTAGGGTATACCCTCTTCAAATTTTTTAAATTTTTTGATTTTTTGAAAATATGGAAAGACTTTGCAACAAGGAAAAGTATGAACATATTACATAGCTCATCAAGTCAATCATTATATATGACACCTATTGGTATAGGAGCATAACACTGGCTCCACTTGGGGATGGCTTTTCCTGGTGGAAAGTCAAGAATAGCAGGTTAGATGGCCTCTGAATGATTTTGATTGTACTATGAAATCTTCTCCTGCTTGTTGCTTTATTGTATATATGACAATGACACTCTTGAAGCTTAGGGCCTTCTCTTCGGGCTTCAACTCCAACAAGTTACTATCCAATAAAAACTATGACAGTACGAAGGATATAAATGTACATGTTAACAATTTGAGATAACATTAATAAGTAGGATCAAAGTAATGTTTCAACATCTGACCATTAACTAGTCCTTCTTTTGTTTCTGTGCCATCCAAGTTTTTCAGATACTATGTATTGTTTCCTTGTAAGGCATAGATAATATAAGGTCCTTTCCATAGGAAGTCAAACTTCCCATGTTTCCCCTTATCCTCTCTTCTGGAATCCCATCTTAACACTTTGTCTCCAAGATAGAAATCATCCACCTTGGTCCTTTTATCAAATATCTTCTTGAGCTTCTCCTGCAACACTTGGGATCTTTGATACACCTCCTCACTGGTCTACTGTAGATTGATGGTCTGGTTTATCCTTCTTTGAATATCATTAGGTTCCACCTAGGCTTCTTGAAGTAATTTCATTACAGGAACTCCTAATGATGAAGGGAATACAGCCTCCATGCCATAAACTAACTCATAAGGATTGGTTCCAATGGAATTTTTGGTTGTAAGTCTATCTGCCCATAGTGAATTTGTCATTTTCTTGTGCCAATTTTTCTTGTTCTCCTCCAATAATTTTTTAATGATATTAATGAGGCTCTTATTGGAAGACTCAGCCAGTCCATTCCCTTGAGGGTAATAGGCTATGGAATGGCCTAAGGTAATGTGGTACTTGTTACAGAAACTGATCATTTTCTTTGATTTGAAAGCAGCAACATTATTAGTTATGATTTTATCAGGACAACCAAATCTGGACAATATATTGGTTTCTAGGAATACTATGATTACTGTGTCATTGGCTTGTCTGGAGGGGATGGCCTCTATCCATTTGGTGAAATAGTTTGTGGCGGTTAGAATCCATTTGTGTTGGCCAGAAGAGGGAGGATGGATTTCTCCAATGAAGTCAAGGCCCCATTGTTGGAAGGGTTTTTCAATGGAGATTGGTTTAAGGGGTAAAAGTAACAATTTTCTCTTGCCTTCAAAAATTTGACATTTATGGCAAGCAGTGACAAATTTCTTTACATCAGCGAACAAGGTTGGCCAATAGAATCCAACCCTTAGGATCTTGTCTGCAGTTGATTTCCAATAAAGGTGTCCACCACAGTCTCCTGCATGAAATTCTTGGAGAGCCTTGTCAGCTTCTTCTTTTAGTAAACAATTCAATAAAATTCCTTCATGATTTTTCCAAAAGAGAGCATTATCTAAAATACAAAACTTTGAAGCTTTCATCTTTAAAAACCTTTTCTTTGTTCTGGATAACCTTGGAGGAGCCTGCAGGTTTAGTAACACATAAATTACATCAGCATACCAAGGTGAGTCTAAAAAGGCCTGGCTGATTTGTGGAGTCACCATCTCCTGTTCGTTATCCAGTTCATTTATGTCCAGGGCTTGACAATTGGTTTCTATCATGAGTTTGGCCAATCCCTGTCCTTTTATTAGCTTTGTAGGTTTTATTTCAATATCATATTCTAATATGGTAGCAATCCATTTACCCCTTTTGCCCTCAATTCCATCCTGAGTTAGGATGTCTTTGACAACAACATTTGGTACATAGGCTATCACATGAGAGTATAATATATAGACTTTGAAGTCTTTAATGGCTTTTACAAGTGCAAAAGCTTGTTTCTCCATGATTTTGTATTTTAATGATGCATCTTTGAGTGCTTTACTAAAAAAGGCTATGGGTTTCTCACATCCTTGATCATCTTTTTGTAATAAAACAGCTGTTATAGTGTGTTCTGATGCAAATGAAAATATTATGAAGTCTCTATCAAATTGAGGATTGTTTAGGACCGGTGTTCTAGTTGAAGCCATTTTGATTTCTTCAAATGCTTGTTTGGCTTCTACTATCCATTTGATACTTGAATCCTTTTTTAACATATCATTAAGCAATCTAATGAGTTCAGCTAAATTAGATATGGATCTTCTCAAAAAATTTATCTTTCCTAAGAAAGCTTGAAGTTCTTTGATATTTCTTGGATGAGGTATTTGCAGAATAGCTTCTATTCTAGCAGGATAAATTCAAATTCCATCTTTGGAAATGATATGGCCCAAGATTTTACCTTCCTCTAGACCAAACAAGGAATTTCTTGGATGTAAAGAGATACCATATTTTTCTACATTTTAGGAATACTTGTCTGAGATGGTCCAAATGCTGCTGATCTGATTTAGAAAAAACAGTTAAGTCATCCAGATATATAACAAGAAAATCATGAATCTCTTTTGCAAATGCTATGTCCATTGCTCTTTGGAAGGTTGCTCCTGCATTTTTAAGTCCAAATGGCATTTTGATGTACATAAAAGTGCCCCATGGTGTTGTAAAAGCAGTTTTTTCCTGGTCATCAGGATGAACCAAAATCTGGTTATACCCTGAGAACCCATCCAAAAGTGAAATTCTAGAAGAACCTACTACCCTTTGCAAAATATGATCCATTTTATGTAAAGGGTAATTATCCTTCAGAGAAACCTTATTCACATTTCTTAAATCAACACATAATCTAATTTCCCTAGTTTTCTTTCTAGTAGGTACTAAATTAGACACCCACTCTGAAAATCTAATAGGGGCAATTATCCCTGCTTCATACATACATTTAATTTATTTTTCAATCAATGGTAGTAGCACAGGGTTTATTCTTCTGAGTTTTTGTTTGAATGGTTTCTGGTTTTCTTTCAAAGGAATTGTATGTTGAATTATGGAGGTGTCATATGATTTCAAGTCCTCATAACTCCAGGCGAAAACATCCTGGAATTCTCTCATTAGTTCAACATATTTTAGCTTTTGGTCATGAGGCAGAAATTTGGATAGTTTTATCATTTTTGGATTTTCTTCAGTCCCTAAGTTATATTCTTCAATGTCTGCTTTTAGTGGTTCCATCTTTGGTTTCTTTGGAATGTCATTAGAATCAAAGAGGTCTTCTAGAGGAGTTAATCCTTTTGGTAGATGATTGTCTTTTAAATCAATGACTTCTGATTCTCCTTCAACAATCTCATCAAGATCCATTTGTTTAAGGTCCCGCACTTCTTTTTTAGTGAACTTTGTAGGATGAAGCATTTGAATTATAATTTCTTCTGAAATGTCTATTTCTACCTCGTTTGTTTGATCAAATTCAATAACTGTATCTACATCTATGTGACTGTTAGAAAAATTTTCATCTAAAGTTAAAAAGTTATTTATCTGCTCATCACTATCAAACACTTGCCAGTTCTTTACATTATTAGGTATCGTTGGTTTGTGTCTAATCTCCGTTGTAAACTGATGATTAGGTTCGAAAGGTAATTTGCAGGTGCTGGCAAACATTGCCAGACTATGGGCTTGCAAGTTGTGCTTTCTAAGGATTTTAGCAAGCTGAGTTTCTAGAAAAGTATTAAGAATCTCTATAATTATTCCTCTATAGTGTCCTAATCTAGGATCCTTAGTTAGATATTTTCCTTTGATATGTTGAATGATTGAATCAGAATCTCCTATGACAAATACTCTAATTGCTCCTAGTCTTTTAACAATTTTGAGACCCAACAAGAGAGCTTCGTACTCTGCCATATTATTGTGCACTTAAAATCTAATCTGAAGGCATGGCCTTCAGCATGGTCATTTTCTAGATTGTACACCCAAACTCCTGCTCCTGCTCCTAATTTATTGACTGAGCCATCAAATTCTAAATGCCAAAGAATTTCATGTTCATAGTTGGTATCAGGAGTGTCAGGAATTTGTTTAACTGTGAGATCTGGTTTTTCACTTTCTTCTGGTTTCCCTTGGGTGTCTGATATTTCATTGTTTTCAGAGATTTCCTGGATCTGAACACTAGATTTTTCTTTTTTAATTTCTTTTGGTTCAGCTGCTAAAACGTCTACGTCATTGGGAGGATTGATTTTAGCATTGTAAAGAATGAATGAATCCATATCAGAGTGTACTGAGTAGATGGGGAAATTCTGTGGTTTTTCCTGACTACTTACTGTTGTTGGGAAAAGTATCCAATACGGAATGACCCTATCCCACTCTAAGGGTGATAGTACCTCAGCAACAATCAAAGAAAAGCTATCTAAGATTTCTTCTTTATGAAAGCAAAATAGGGGAGAAAGAGGTCCACTAACCGATGTCTTTCACTAATGGTTGATCCAATCTTCTCTCCTTGCTGCTTGCTCCCAGCTCCTTGCTCTTTCACTGGCCCAGCTACACCAAGATCCTGCAAAATGGAAAGAGAGGGAAACTACAAGAAGCATACATTCATAATTGATTCAAGGATTAGAATAAATCAAATACACAAGTATAACAATACATCATTGAAACACATGTATATAGAAGAACCTCAAATGATTTATTAATGGAAGAAGTAAAGTTCAGGAAGTGATACAACCATAAGAGGCCCAATCCAGCATCACCTCCCAGCAGAAAGAAATCTCCTCTTCACCTCCTTCAAGCAAATCACCCAATAGTTCTATACTCAAACCAACAGCACTTCCTTACATTCACAAGATTCCATCCCCCTTAGACCTCATGAGAGAGCTCTATATATAGGAGTTTTGGAGAAAGGATGAGTCAGCTTGAGGTTGGCATGAAGCTGACTAGTGTCCTCTCCCACTTCAGTTATTCTTCAGTTCTTGAGTCCACTTGGAGGTTCTTGCTTCCACTTGGAGATCTAGATCCTCTTACACATCACAAGTCGAATTCTTTGATCCAAGTGTCATTTTGGAAGCTTCCTGGGCATTGACACCTTGAGGAATAACTGTGCCACTTGGCCAAACTCGCCCAGCGCAGGTAGCCTTCTTTGCAGTTGACATTCAGCGCAGGTACATAGTGGAGCAGTTGACATTCAGCGCAGATGCTCAGTGGAGCAGTTGACATGATTCAGAATTAGCTTGTTTTTGAGTGTTTTCAGGTGGAGAACTGATATTCAGTGCTGTGGTTTGCTGACCTTGTTCCTCTAGGGGTAGGAACAACATGTTTAGGGACTTTGGATCTCTTAGATTATTGACATTTCATGCTTCATGCTGTAAGGCACAAAAATGTCTATAACAGTTTCCCCCTAAAGTATGAGGTCATTTATCGGGTGAAATGCTTTATCAGGAGGATCCGAAGTTCATTCAATCGCTGAGAGGTGACCTGTAATAAAATACAATACAATACATTATTTTTCATTCTGCTTTCATGATCTAGCTGAGACGGGCATTCCCATGCTCAGCTTTATAAGTTCATTTTGGTACATAGAACAGACGATCGTCTGATAATAGACTGATAATTCTCTGCTGAAATTATCATCCTTTGAGTAGGATGATCATCTGCTGCAATGATGTACATGTCAAATGTCTTTATATTTCCTGAATATATATCGCAGCCCGGATGGATGAAACTAGATCCGGGGTCTTCAAACTTGTTCGATCTTCACTCTAAGTACAAGTCGATCCATGTGAGGATTGCGCTGAAGTCGAACATGGAAAGACATCGCTTGATTACCGGTCAATGATGTAAACCGTTAACAAGCGCGAGAGGAATCACCGATAATGATAATGATCCTCAAGGTACTGCAATACAATTCACGTGGTGTGAATAAAGGACTTGGCGTCGAACACCACGCAAAATCTTTCGGTCGAAGGTCATTGATGTATACCTGTCGCCGGAAGTGAGAAACTTGCCATTGAGGCATGCAAGCTTCAAAGTACTGAGGGGGGTGTTCCTAGATCAAATTCTCGGATAATGAGCTGAAGTCGACAAGAAGCGATCCGTCAAAGGAGGGCCTTAATGAATCCCACATCAGTGACACGGAACGGAGCTAATGATTTTAGTGGAGGTGAAAACAATCTGTGACATATGATTCAGGGTGGCGATCATGGGTGGATGAAGGATAATGTATGGCAGTGGATGGGACACGGTTGACTCTTTCTGAATAACATCTCTTGAACATATAACGACACTGATGCGATGGATCGGTAGCATTACCCCAAATGTGGATGGTTTGGCGAGGACCATGGTGATGAGACCGGTGAATGAAACAACCCAACCCGATGTGATACGGAGGAAAAGTGTCATGTTCAAGAGCGACTTGCTACCATTAAAGCTTTGAGGTTCTCCCAATTTTTCCCCAGTCATTTCTGACCAGTACCTCTTTATTTTTGTCAAGCTTGAGGAGGATAACATATGCTTGTTCTATAACCTGCCCTTCGGGCAAGCCCATCGCTATATTTTAATGAGCCTAGCGATAGGGAAACTCGTTCTCGTCTAAAGACAAGTTTGTCGCTATTTAATCTTTTTAACGAGTCTAACGACAAGGAAAACTCGGTCCTTTTCATTTTTAGAGAGTCTGAAAAGGTACAGAAAGTTAACTCCAAAATTCCTTTTTCGTCATCTAATCCCTTAAGTCCGAAAAAGTATAAAACAATACAGAAGGGATGAGTTTTCGATAATTTTAATGAGCCGAATAAAACAAGCGCTCGACCTTTTTGTGCAATAATCCCTCAGGTCCAAAAAGATTAAAATCTAGAGGAGGGATAGCTCTTCCGGTCATTTTAACGAGCTGGAAGGCCAAAACTCGGCAAACTTTTCATATTTTACGAGTCAGATGAAAAGAGCTCAAAGAAGACTCGTCTTTTGAGGAACGAGTGATAAACAGGGATAGCAGCAGATTCCAGGTACAGGTTGGAATTTTCCAATCACGGCAGTGTCACAAGGATGGCTAGGTGAAATCACTCTTCGCAGCTGTTCCTCAAAATGGGTAAACAATCATATGGAGGTGAACGATCGGCCAAATGGAATGGAGGTGGCAGGTGCAAAACACGACCAAGGCTTTTTATGGCTAATAATTTTACGATCACAAATGGTTATTTACCGGTACTGGGTTCATTTTTTAAAGAGCTCGAATGCGCCAAAACACTGCTCAATCTTATGTTTATTTTTTAACGAGCATGAACTATGTGCTAAAACTGCTCGGATCTCGCTTTTCTATTTTTTAACGAGCATAAATTCCGCGGTAAAACTGCTCGATATACCAGTCATAAGATAAGAAATGTCTCCTGTAAGATCCCATTTTTTATAGAGCTCGCGCCTCACATAAGCTATGCTCCCTCTCATCCTTTCTTTATGCAAGTTCGGAAACGGCTAATCCCAAAAACAGATAAATAACCGCTCTTAGCTTACACTCCAAAAGATTTGCATGCCCCCAGGTATAAGGTACAATTTCAAGGCTGCCCCTCCTCTCCCCCACCTCTGCTTTTCTTTGGGTGTTCACAACTACTTGTCGTCTTGCTAGTCTAATGTTAACGATACTTGTCTTCTCGTTATTTTTAACAGGTCTTATGCGGTACTTGTCTTCCCGTCAGCCTAACTTTTGACAGCTCTTTTGCAAGATCGCAAGAGAACAGCTACTTGCGACAAGAGAAGAACACTACTCAAAGACAAAACATATGTGTTATTGAGGGAGGCTTGCCTCTTTCTGGTTACCCAAAGATTGTTTTGTTAACTTCTTCAAACGAAAACATTTCTTCGGCACTGTCTACCGAAGTAGACAATGGTGAATGACCTTTGTCAAACAAGTGACCTTGACAACAGAATCTTATTCCAGAACAACCCCTCTTCCAACCACGGACGGGGTACGGACTAGTCATATTCTCTCGCGGAAATTCTACCTTCTACCCAAGGTTTCCTCTGCCCGAAGCAGACCAGGATGCATGCCCCCTGGGTTCCAGTCCCATCTTTCCAAATCACTCGTACTCATAGGGAAGGAGGACTGGGGGTGGAGACATTTCTTGATTGAATATACCATTCAGGGTTGGTATGTGACTATTTGCGATGCGTGATCCTGGAAATGAAAGTTGGTCTACGAGCTTGACCATCCTTCCTTCGTGTGGAAAACACATTACTCTAAAGAGTGAGGAGACTATAGCTCCCATGCAATATATATAGTCTCGTCCAAGGAGTAGGTTATAATCCAAGGGTCCTTGAACGACCATCACGTTCATTTGAACGGTCTTCCCTTTCAATGTAACAGGCACATTGGGGAGGATCCCTAATGGTCGACTGGTTCCTTTATCAAAACCCGAGAGATTTCTTATCTCAGGCAAAAGCGCCGGGGAACCCAGTGCTTTCCAAGCAATAGAGGAAAGGATACTCACAGATGCCCCTTCATCAATGATAGTTTCAGCCATTACCATTCTGTAAATTTGGACTATAATTCTGAATGGTATACTGGCTGGTAACCGGGGTCTGCCTAGTTGGTTCCAATCAAAGGACACAACCAGGTTGCTCGGTGGTGGGACCGAATACACGGCCGGATATGACCCTGACGATGTTCCTTCCTGCGATAAAGGAATGGGCGCATTGCCCTGATGCTCATCAGAGTCGGTGTTGATGAAAAGAATATGGATGGTGTCATCTTTATTCTCTTCAGTGAGGGTGTCATTTGAAGATGAATCTTCATTGACGGTGTCATTTGAAGATGAAACCTCTGAAGGCAGAACCGGGTCAACTGCCGTTTCGACCTTTAGACTTTCGTCTGGTCTGGATTCAGTAGGTTCATTTTCAATGACTGACGCTTCAGCTGACTACTTGAGCGGGCCAACTGTATTTTCAACCAACGAAGGACTTGGCACGAGTTTTTTGTATCCAGGAGGAAGTCTCAACGGTGAAACCGGGTGATCTTCCAAAACTCTCTTCGCTTCGTCTAAGAAGGGACAACGGTGGATGGCGTGATTGCCTTCACACAGTCTGTAGGGGGATCTTGCTCCTCCTCTTTGTCTTGAACCTTCACTTTCGCTGGTCGACGGTAAGCATTCAACATGGCTATCAGAGGTTGATGCTCCCGAATTGTGCAAACGAGGAGACCAGTCCCTTAGTATCCGGGGAATACAGGGACAATCTCTATGGAAGTGGTCTCCTTTACATATGACACATGGCGATTTAGGCCCGGTCTGTGCTGTGTGTGGATTTTTGTCAGATGTCTTTTGCTTGCCCCCAGTCGCCTTAGGCTCCTTCTTCTTCTTCTCTCTCTTCTTCTTCTCCTTCTTCTCCATGGGAGCTTGGCTTTTGCTGGCTCTACCTTGCGAAGATGAAGGATTGGAGGAAGAGTTATAGGAAGTAGAGGGCTGGTGGGCAGCTCTAGACTGATCTAACTGTTGACTCGACTGTTCAGGAACCATGGTGTTCTGAACTACATTGGTTGAGAATAGCCAAATTGGCAGGCCAATTGTCAGTCCTGGAAGCGACAATGTGGCCATGTGGGGCGCACCAACTTCTCCCCTAAATCAACATGCAAACTGTCAAAATGCACATGCACAATGCAGGTATTTCTTTTCTCTTTCTTAATGTTGATGTAATACAAAAAGAAAGCTGTTGTATAACTTTGAATTCAATTTCAAGTGAAAGCAAACAAGCTTGTCCAAAATCAAAAGACACCTTAAGATTTACTTGTTTCGACACTAGAAATATTTAAATTCAAGCCATATGACGAAAGCAAAAGCTCAATCAGCTATGAACAACAAACAAACTAACTCTTAAGATCAAAACGACACTTATCACAGGTCTAGATCTAAGAGGCCACAACAAGACTAGTTCACTTTCGTTATGGGAAACTGTAAATGATATAAGAAATACACAAAGAACAAACACAGTTTCTTTATACAACCGAGGCAGAATAGTGGTAAGGAAAGTTGGTTTCAGATAGGTACATTGACTGGTAACAGGCTGCAAAAACAAGGATGAAAACAGGGCAATAAACAACAGGGAACCCCAGTAGCACTAGGCAAAACTGGTTCAGCGCAGGTAGTACACTGGAAGTTTGACCTTCAGCGCAGGTAGCCCCTTCAGGAACTGCGCTGAAATGCAGACTGCCTTCACAGTGCCTGCACTGAAGAGATAAACTTTCGTTTTTCTCAGTTTCCGGGTCACAGATTGCTCAAAAATTCACAGTTTTTGGCCAAATCAGAAGCTATCAATCAAGTACACACTAAGGGATGAAAAGGGGGATAAAAAGCTATCACTAAGAGCTGTTCAGAGTCCTTGTGGATCAGCTCTTCAAATCATAAACATGCCCAGAAACTGAGCTAGAGTAGCTGCCCTCTACTTTGCATTTGAAAGATCCAAATGCAGTTCGATTCGGTACTCCCTGTGTTTATGAAATGAATAGCAAAAACACAAACAACCAACAAGATACGATCCCCAGTGGAGTCGCCAATTTGTTGTTGGGAAAATTATCCAATACGGAATGACCCTATCCCACTCTAAGGGTGATAGTACCTCAGCAACAATCAAAGCAAAGCTATCTAAGATTTCTTCTTTATGAAAGTAAAATAGGGGAGAAAGAGGTCCACTAACCGATGTCTTTCGCTAATGGTTGATCCAATCTTCTCTCCTTGCTGCTTGCTCCCAGCTCCTTGCTCTTTCACTGGCCCAGCTACACCAAGATCCTGCAAAATGGCAAGAGAGGGAAACTACAAGAAGCATACATTCATAATTGATTCAAGGATTAGAATAAATCAAATACACAAGTATAACAATACATCATTGAAACACATGTATATAGAAGAACCTCAAATGCTTTATTAATGGAAGAAGTAAAGTTCAGGAAGTGATACAACCATAAGAGGCCCAATCCAGCATCACCTCCCAGCAGAAAGAAATCTCCTCTTCACCTCCTTCAAGCAAATCACCCAATAGTTCTATACTCAAACCAACAGCACTTCCTTACATTCAAAAGATTCCATCCCCCTTAGACCTCATGAGAGAGCTCTATATATAGGAGTTTTGGAGAAAGGATGAGTCAGCTTGAGGTTGGCATGAAGCTGATTAGTGTCCTCTCCCACTTCAGTTATTCTTCAGTTCTTGAGTCCACTTGGAGGTTCTTGATTCCACTTGGAGATCTAGATCCTCTTACTCATCACAAGTCGAATTCTTTGATCCAAGTGTCATTTTGGAAGCTTCCTGGGCATTGACACCTTGAGGAATGACTGTGCCACTTGGCCAAACTCACCCAGCGCAGGTAGCCTTCTTTGTAGTTGACATTCAGCGCAGGTACATAGTGGAGCAGTTGAAATTCAGCGCAGATGCTCAGTGGAGCAGTTGACATGATCCAGAATTAGCTTGTTTTTGAGTGTTTTCAGGTGGAGAACTGATATTCAGTGCTATGGTTTGCTGACCTTGTTCCTCTAGGGGTAGGAACAACATGTTTAGGGACTTTGGATCCCTTAGATTATTGACATTTCATGCTTCATGCTGTAAGGCACAAAAATGTCTATAACACTTACTACATATTTCATCAAAGTTTCTTTGTATAGCTTCTTAGGTTGGTTGAAAACTGAGATAGTAGCATAGGACATGTCCAATTGAAGAGATCCCTAAATCTTGGCACCCCAGGATCTGGACAATAACATGCCATATTTTGGTGGAATATCTACTACCATTATATCCATTAAGATTGTCTTTGCAGGGTATTGAACCAATGAAACACACAAGTCTTTTATCAATACTAAACATCTCACCTGACTAGAATCAAAAGAAAAGAGGTCTTTGTATGGCTTGGTGATATCTAGGTCTAGTTTTTCCATTACAGACTTGGGCATTAAATTATGAGATGCCCTAGAATCAAACATGGCATTATGAAGGATTTTTTCATGTATATTTAAACTTACATAGCAAGGAGGAATTCCTCCTTCTAAGGGTTTTCCATTTACTTCAGGGTCAAAGATCAATTATGGTTGGTCATCAAAAACATTGACTGAGTGTTCATTTCCAGTGATTTTAAGTGATCTATTAATTTGACTTCGGTAGACATCATGTTTAGCTAATTCACACAATGGAATAGCAATCTTTAGTTTGCCTACTTCAGTATCTAGATTAAAAGGTTTTTCGGTCTGAGATATTGTATTTCGAATAGTGGGATTCTCTTTGTCTTCTGTATTTTTTGTATTTTTCTCCTTCTCAGGAGTGGGGTTATGAGTTGAAGTTGCTTCCAAATCAACTTCTGGAGGTTCTTCCACATTTCCTTTGGGAGGAGGAGGTGTGGAGGGCTATTTTTTATTAGGTTGATTATCGGATACATCTTCAATTATTGGATTAGTAGGGTTAGGATCTGATCTAGAAAGAATATGTACAGGTGTAGTGTTCATCTTACCTTTGATGGGCTGTTTTGTAGCTTCCTATTTGTTGGTTTCAGGGACATCAATTCTTCTGCTCCTTAGGTTATATTGCTTGTGTACTTCATAAATGGATGTGTCGTATCCCTCCCTGAAGTCAAATGACTCACCTGACTGAGTTTGAAATTGTTTTAGAATATGGGCCTCTTGATCTTCTTGGGTCAAGAAAACTTGTTGTTCATTATTGAGTCCCATCAAATTTATTTGAGTATCTTCTACTGGTTCATTAGAATTAGAGGCTTCAGCATAATTTTCCTGGAATGGGGGCCTAATGTTTTGGTCAGGACCAGTCTTTCCAGTGTTCTGATTTTGATTTTTTCTGAAATTGGGATTTCTCCCAGTATTGGTTGGCTGACCATCCCAAGGGGCTTTCCTTTCTATTGTTTCTACCCTATCCCCTAGCCTATCCATCCCTTTAATTATGGCATCTAATTTCTGTTCAAAGGCCGAGGGTTCTTCTTTCAATGGTATTCTCCTTTCACTTCTAAGCTTGGCTCTTTTAGATATCAGGTTGGCTTCAACACTGACAGCTATACTTTGCATATCCTCCAAAGTACGAGGAGCTCTTTCTCTAAGCTGGTAGGCCATGTTAGAATCAAATCCATCAGGGAATTTGATTAAAGCTAAATTAGGAGGAGGTTGAAGGTTTTAGGGAATGGTATTATAGACATTGTTGAACCTGGTGCAGTGGTCTTGCACAGTTTCTTGGTTTCCTCTCTTTAGATTTTCATATTCTGATAAGATTTGGAGAGGATCTTTCTTATTTTCCCATCTGTTTAAGAATTGCCTATAGAGGGTTTCTAGGCTGTCTATATTGTTTGCAGGTAGGGCTCTAAACTAGGTTTTGACTTCTCGAGTTAGACTTTGAACAAATATTCTCATTCTTATATCATTAGCATCTATTTCATATATTTCAAAGTAATCAGTCATTCTTTTGGTATGTTGTTGGGCAGTGTAGGTACCAGAACCATCAAACGGAGTGATTTTACTTTGGTAGTCTTGGAGCATGGCTCCTAAATTGGTCGATAACACCAAGGGAGTATATCTGTTTTCCATTGCAGCAAGTAGTGATGAAACAAAAACTGGAGTTGGGATAATGATAGGTGTCAGAGTGGTAGAGGGAGGGGTAGAAGGGGTGGTTTGAGGTTGAGATGTATGAGGAAATGGTGATGAGCTTGCAGAGGGAGTAGTGATTACAGAAAGATCGGGTGTTCCTTCAGAGGTAAGATCAGATCGTATGGAGTTCTGCAAATGTCTATCAATAAACGAATTAACAATTTCAAGCTGTAATTCTTCAATGAACAATGGATCTGGGATTAGGTCAATTAATTCTGAATCAGAGGATGTCCTAAACAGAAAGGTTTCAAAATGTTCATCAAAGGGTTTGTCTTCAAGATAAATCCACCTAACAGGACAGGATGTTGATCTGAAGGTGGGCCTGGAACTGGCAGAACTTTCTTGGCTTTCCTGTCCCCTAAGAATTCTGGGGATCAGATTAGGATTTTCAAACACTTGTGGTGGATTGGGATTAGGATTAGCTCTGGTGTAACAAGTCCTTTCTGAAGCGAGATTTTTAGGTGTATTTTTGGTTTTTTATTAATTGGTATTAACATAACAACTTCTATGATTTTCTTTAAGAGGCTTTAGATATGGGATTTAGATTTCTTAAAGACTTATTTGACTAGAGGAACTGGTCGAATGTTTGGAAACCAGATGTTTGATCCATAAACTAGACTGGAGATAGATTGAAGCAGCATTCATCTAATATGTAATTACAAAGCAAGAGTAGTTCAAAGGCTACCTGGCTAACTTCAGGCTCCATCTGTAGTTTATAAAGCAAACAATAGTAACAAACAAACTATTCGTTCCCCAGTGGAGTCGCCGCTATGTTATCACTCAGATTTTCCCAGAAGTTGTAAGAAGAGGGAAAGGGATCCGAGGTAACCACAAACCAACTTTTAGGTACAAAATCTAGCCAATCTGTATCCATAGAGGGCTCTCTCTTTAAGGCTGAGCTTTGTTTTGGAAGATATTAGGCTAGTTATGAAAGATTGGGGGTTTTGATTGTATTTGGTGGTGAAATTCAATAGCATGGGGGTAGGACTGAATATTTTAGGCCATTGGGCTAATGGAGTCAAAAGAAGATGGCTCAACTAGACTTGGTTTTTTCAACAAAGGATGGCTTCACAGGGAAAGATAGCTAAATAGGGAGTGAATAGAGACTTGAAAAGATGGAATTCACTTAAAAGGGATGAAGGGCAATAAGAATCCTTCAACATATTTTAAGAGGAGGGAACTTGGATGATCACCAATAAAAAATAATTAAGGATTTTTCACTAAATGAGCAAAATGAGTAAACTAGGAAACAAGAGCAATTAAGAATTCACTGCTTATGCTAGTTTAGAGGAAAACATTTAGGATAAAAACGATTGAAGACAGATTGCACTGAAGCACTTTCTAAATTATTCTTTTTCGTTTTAATATTCAGATATGAAACATAATTGATATAATAAACAAGAAAACAATAATACATGAGATATAAAATACTTATTTGTTCGGTGTTTGACACATGAGTCTTGTGAAAAGTCCTTTGCATTAATTCTTCATCCAGCCAGCCATGCAAGATTTGTCCAACAACACTTTATTCCAAAGTAATCAGTTTTACAACAATGTTTAAGAATCCACCCTCAATACTTCGAATGAGGGAGTATTTATACAAAAAACTACATAAAATATCTCATAACAAAGTGAGATATATTCTAGGATGACTAACAATAAGTTACATGAAAAATAGAGACAGATGGTCTCGTAGATAGAAGAAAAGGCAAAACGATGGCTTCTTGTTCCTGTTCTTGTGAATGTGCTGGAGGCAAGCCCTATGATTGGGCATGCTGCTGTCTTCTTTGTAATTATGTGCTGGCTGCCTTGCTTTTGATCTTCTTACTGATACTCTTTACGTGCTTTGATACTCTTTGACCTGTTTGATCCTTGTTTGCCTTTAGTTGCCATCATTGACTATGGTAAAAATTGGAAATTTACCTTTTTACCAAAGGTAAATCACAAAATTTCTATCATGTCTGCCCACCATTTTTCCTGCGGTATTTTGGTCCTTTGAAGTTTTCTAAGGATCTCATCAACATTGGTATATCTAAAAAGATCAGGCTGAACTTGGAATAGGTGTTTTATTTCGTGCTCCACATAGAATAGGTTCTCAAGATTATCAAAAAGAACTATGCCCGTAGGTATTTCTTTAGCTGCACTGGAAGATGAGCTGGCCTGGTTTTCTGCATTTTAGCCAACTTGTCGACATAGTATAACTGTGTCATCAGCTTGTCATTGATAACTAAAGGATTGGGAAGTCCTTTACTCTATAATATGCCAAATTTCTTCATAAAGTCATCAGTTTCTTCCTGCATGTTTAGGCATCTCCTTTCCAAATTCTGCATTAAAGACTTTTTAGCTAAAACCTTCTTGATTTCCAAAATAGTCTCTGTTTTGTCTCTAATGCCTAGTTCTTCAAGCTGGTATTTATTCTTAGTATTCAAAAAAATTAATTAGTATGGTAGCCTCTTCGGGCATCCTTCCTAATTATTCCTTGGTTCTCTGGACTTCTTCAAGGGCTAGCTTTATCAACTCCATCTGCTCAAAAATTATTTGTATAGATGGCCAAACATCATTTATAGATTGAGTGATGTTGGTCCAAAGGATCTTCCTATTAACTGCGAGGGGTCTATCAAATGTGAGGTCCTTTTCTAATGATTTCACCTTTTGTTATAACCCTTTGTTTTCCCTCACTTTCTCTGCAAAATTGATCTTTGAAAGATCATACTTTTGTTCTAAGGTAACAAATTGTTCTTTTATTTTTTGTAGCTCTGTAAATTGGAGCTTCAATTCCTCCATTAATTTTACCAATTCTTCTGGGCTAAGACCTGAAATTCCTGCTTGTGATGTACCTATTGTTGTTGTTCCTGTTACTACTTCTACTGTGACGACTGGAATGTTTGGCGCCAGAACTATTCCAAGGGTTGAAGGGACTGGAGTGGAAACTACTGGAATCACATTGGGAGGCTGAGAGGTCAAATCTCCCTGCTTATCCTTCATTGATTTCTCTAATTCTTGTTCAGTCTCCTTCAGCTGCTCATTAAGATTTAGGACTAAATCCATCAGCTCTTCTTCAGACCTTTGTTGTATGACCTCAGCAGTCTGTGGATGTCTTGAAGGAGGCAACTTTAGCTGCTTTCTTAAGGCATCTATGTCTTCATCTTTATTTTTAATCAAGGCTTCTAAAGCCTTCACATCTTTAGGATCATGACCTAGCCCAATGATCAATTCTTCTAATGATTTAATCCTATTGTCTTTAGCCGGTGAAGAGGCTTTCTCTAGCTGTAGTTGGGTAGTTGTATTGTTCAAAGAATTTTCCAACCTTTGGGCCATCATGGCCTTGCTAGTTAGTGTAGAGTAGACCATCTCCCCAGTTTGTTTGTGTAACTCAATCTGGTCCAGGGGATGAATGTCTTTTTCCATGACCTCAAAATCATTTTTGAGGTAATCTGCAGCTGATTGAGGCTGTTGCACCTTGGGCTTAAAAAATCTCATTATCATTTTACCTTCTTTGATGTCATAAGCTGACATCAACTTGTTCTAATTAGTGGGAGCCATTTTCAAACACTGATTGTAAACTTGGATTCTCGGTGGCTCATTTTTGGCTTTTATTTCTTTAAATTTTTTCTTAATATTTGGATTTTCCCTTCCTGGGCGCCTGAAAGATGATACTTCTGCGCTTTTTTGTCTCTCCAATTCATGTCTTTGTGAGCTGGAAGGTGTCCCTCCTACCGGGAAAGTTTGATGACTATCAACACCTTCTCTTCTTTGGCTATCAGTATTCTCTTCATAAAATTTTTCTTCTGAAAGAGGATTCAGCCTGTGCCTCTTAGCACTAGGCTGTTTAGAGGGTCCACTGGCAAGGGTAGCTACTTCCCTATCTCTCTTTTTGGTCCTTTCCTCATTCAGAGGAGTCTGCAAGATGGGTGGTTCTACCACGTTGACTTGAGTTGGAGGAGTTTGTATGTTGGCCCGCTCTTTGGAAGCTTTACATTGTTTATACATTATGGATTGTTCTGTAGCTTGTGTGCTTGTCTCTATTTCTTTACCCTTGGAAGTACCTGTGACTGGTGTATTGATTTGTTGTGAGTGCCTTTCAGAGGTTCTAACTGCCGAGGTACTTATCCCTGATGCTGACTTCTGAGAAGTATTATAATGTACCTGTCCAAAAGAATCTAAGTCAAGAGTCTTTTCAAGATCTCTCATTACATTTTCTATGTTGAACTGTTTATTATCAGTTGCTACTAAGGTCCCTTCTCTCCATTCATCCATGTTAGCAAACTGTTCAATTTCTAGGATTCTATGGTGCATATATGGAGACAACCTATTATTCATTCTTCTATCACAGATAAAGCCACGAGGGTCATATGGGGTCCAACCAAAACTTTTTTGTAATCTAAGGTAGTCTTCTAGAATTTTCTCTGCTACATCCCCTGCTTCTCTAGTGTTGCAGACAAAGGGGCCTAATTGATGTTTGATCCTGAGTTGTGATTTCTTTTTGGCTTTAGTGAAATGGATCAAATCTGAATTACACATCTGCCTATATTATTCCAAGGCAAACAATTGCATTGGAACATATTTTGGTAACTTGAAGGGGGCAAGTTCACACCCATACATCCTGATTTTTGTAAAGTTTTGGTATAGATACTAGTCACCCACTTTGTACTGCTTGGAAAGTTGAAGGATCCTTTTAATGTCACCACTGATCCTGGGAGGGGAAACCCCTATCAATAAGGTGGTTGCTGGATGAACAAATTGATCAATGAACTCGTTATAGGAGTAAGGGTTTTCAAAGGAATCATGCAAAACGGAAGACCAGAAGATTAGAGACCTTGGATTTCCTTTGGTATCAAGTTTCATGACAGCGAACGGGAAATTGTCTGACTGATAATAAAGCATGAGATGATACATAAAGGTGGTATACTTGAAGACTCTTTCATTCTCCAGTCTCATGAACTGGTCATGAATTTTATCAACAATATAGGAGGCATATTCATACTTGATGGCAGGGGGTTGTCCAAGAGTAAAGATTGACAACAACACTAGGGTTAACTCATCAACAAATTCACTAGTATTGAAACCCATTACTAAAGATATCATATCAACTATGAGTCTTCCCATATCTGTGAAGAAAGTTTGCATGTAAGGAGGTGGGCCCTTAGGCTGATGTTTTTGCAGTATGAAAGTTTGACAGAGGCGATCAAGTTCATCTTGGGACAATTTAGTTGATTTCTCAAGTAAATCTCCCATGGAGAGGGGAGTGAGAGTTTGACTCGAGTGAAATTGTAACATTTCGTTGATTGACTCAGCAGTTATTGGAAAAAGGACTATTTGGCTTGGAGACATGACTGCTCGACGGTTAGGGTCATAATTGGCATGGCATTGGTGAATTATATCTAGGAAAACATGGACTGAGGGTAAAAAGTACATGGGAAGATTGGATTCCCACAGTCCTATGATATCAGAGCCATTTAGGTAGTCATCTCTACTTTGGCAACAGACTTTAAGGTGATTTTTATCAGTGATAAGGTCTTTTATCTGGAAGTCCCTATCTGCCAAAGGCAGATAATCTAAATCTCGGTGAGGGTCATTTAGGGGTGCAACATTCAAAGCCAAAAGGGGTTTCCATGTCTGGTTCTTATGGATTCAGAAGGAAACTGTGGTTTTCTATATGAAATGGGCAACACAGAGGCTGTAGGAGACTTAAATGATGAAAATATTGACTGAATTATTATGAATTCTGGACTTTTTCGTCAATTAACAGTGGAAAAGAAGTATTTGTAAGGCTTTTGCTGACATTTTGATAAATACCTCTTTTGGGGAATGAACAATGAAATGCAGGTGCTAGGTGCAGGTGGAGGGTTGTGGTTGGCATCAGCTGCAAGGTTTTGGAGCGGTTGGCGACTGGAATCTTGAACTAGTTGACCTTGACATTCTTTTGCATGGGTGCATAGGTTTACAGTATAAAGCACTGAAAATGACTTATTTGTTTTATTTACAAAGTCAAAGGTTGGCGGGGTTTTGGATTTTAGGTGGGTGACGTCAGCGGAAAATGATATGATGTTTTTTTCATATGCGGAAAGGCAGTAAGCGGTTTCATATCGCACCGCTTTTGGGGAAGGGTGGTAATAGACCTCAAGCCAGTAATTCCATAGAGCATTTGATGCATGGCAGAGGTGCTGTGAGAAAACCGCTTTGTGATCGCGCGCTAACGGGCGGTTGCAAAGGGTCACACGATATTCATAATGGCCATCAGATCTTGAGGACCTAATCAGATGGTTGACGGAGGATGCGATATGCGGAGTTTTAATGACGACGGACCCGATGTAATTTAGAGTTAATTTAATCATATCGGGAGTGGCGGGATTGGTTGGTAAGGTTATTAATTAACCGTGAGGGTTAATTAATCCTGTTTTATGTGGCAGAGGGTTAAGGTTCTTAATGAATTACTGATTAACTCATTAATCCTATTTTAAACATTGATTATGGTTATATTTAACGGGAGGCGGGATATATAACATTTCGGGGATATTTAATATAATTATATGATATGGGAAAAGGTAAATGTTATAAGGGAATTATATAATATAAGTTTAAAAGTTAATATGATAATGAAATGAAAAAAGCGCCAAGTATAAAAACATTTGATGTGTGTATTTAACTTAGACTTTAAAATGGAAAAGGGTTTATATGAGAAATATTTGTAATTTTCCTAAGTAAAATAAGGTTTTACTTAGGAAAAGAATTATGAAGGTGAATGAATGATTTTAAGTACTAAGGTTTTATAAACTATTGGGCCGAGGGTCCGGTCCCTCTAGAAGTCAGAGAAATGCTCTGAGCCCCTCTAATTTAGCAAATGCCTTAGTATTTAGGGGAAATTAGTGAAAATTTAGGGAAAATGAGAAGGGGAGTTAATTATTTGACTTTGATTTGCTTGAGATGATTTCAATGTAATGTCTGCTTTGGACTTATGATGAAAGTAAAATATTAACACATTTAGAGTAATCATTCATCAGATGTAATTCTGCAACATCATCTACCTACCCTACCTACTTTAACCTAACATTTTTTCTTCTTTATTTGAGTGCACTTAGACTGGCAAATCCTTATCAAACTTTTCTTTTCTTTTATATGTAGATATCTATCTAAGTCTAGCCTTATTACATCCAAGGGCTCAGATTAAACTATTGAGCTCCTTTTATTCGCTCTACCTATGCACTTATCTGCCAAGATTAAATAGTTTGGTTAGATATTTATTCTCTATTTCTAAAACATAAATTCAAATATGAACTAGCCAAGCTTAAGCTGTTTGACTATTCATCAATTGTGGCATAAGTTAACAAGTTGCACACAATTTGTTTATTTCACAAGAGTAAAAAGTAGTGGCATTTTGACTTGCACACTTTCCTTGGTCTTTCTTTTGGTGGGGTTCATTTTCTTTCATCTTTTTGACCATCTTGATTCTTTTTACCCTTTGATTTTTCTTTTAGGGTATACCCTCTTTACATTTTTTAAATCTTTTGATTTTTTGAAAATATGGAAAAACTTTGCAACAAGGAAAGGTGTGAACATATTACATAGCTCATCAAGTCAATCATCATATATGACACCTATTGGTTTAGGAGCATAATATTCTGCAACTAAAATATCAATAACTTGACATACCTTTGGATTAGATGACAGCCTTATGGTAACTTGGTTTAGTTCACCGATTACTTCAACCTGTGATCGGTCGAGCTGAACTATGCGTACTGCAGATTTTTGAGGTTGGATGTTTAACTTTGCACATATTGTTTTAGGTAAGATATTAGATGAAGCTCCTGAATCTACCAAACAATTATGCAAGTTTTTAATGAAAATTTCGTAAGTAATAAGGAATGGAGGAGTATGGGATTTTGACCTACCTCCAATTAAAGCGATATCATTGGGATCAACTTTATTTGCCATATTAGTTGGAGGCTTTCCCATCTCATGAGAAGCTTTCAAGATTACAACGGCGGGAAGAGGTGCAATGGGTACTGCATGTAACTCTTCCATAAGCAGCTTTTGTTGATGTTTCAATTTGCTCAACTCATGAAAAGTAATGTTAGCCCTAGTCTTATGCATATCTTCAACGATATTATACTCCATATCATAAAAAATAATCAATGTTTTTGATGGAGTTGAGGGATCAGATTGGACTGGGCTTGTTTGAGTCGCTTTTGGTGATGATTTCTTACCTGTGACTTTATATTTAGATGTTGATCTTGTGCTCTTCTATTTAGGACTAGGTTGTGGAGGATTGAGTTGATTTCTACTTCTTGTACTAACTGGTAATGCCTCTTGATCCTCTTCGTCCGGAAGAATGAAGTCCCACATTCCCTGTACTTCTACAACTTCATCTTCATCAGTAGGTTCTTCTTTAGAAACTTCCTCTTCTTCTTCTTCTGATTCCGCATTTGTTATAGTATTTCACGGCTTTGAATTAGTTGAAGGATATTTTCTATAAGGCTTGTAGGGCTTTTTCGAAGAAGTCTCTGCTACTTGTTTCTTAATGTCAACGATTTCATTAGACATGGTTTTTAAGACTTTCTGCAATCCTTCTAAATCAAATGGGTCTTTTAATTGTTTTTTCTTACGATCATCTCTAAAAGTAACCTTCTTAGGTTTTCTTTCATCGACATCGTTTTTCTTTTCTAAAGCTAAGATACGTTTCTCTACTGCTATCGCTTCCTTCATGTTTTCAGCTAATGTTGCCTTGGCAGCCCTGTCAACAAAGATAGCTATGTTAGATGGTAAAGCAGATATGTACCATTCACTTCGAACTTCTTCGCTAGGCTTGGAAGTGGTCGGAATTTTATTCAAAAGCTTGTTGAAACGTGAGTTAAAATCTTTGATAGGCTCTCTTGATTCAACCTTTAGATTCAATAGATCGTTGATCAGTGTTGTTGTAGATCTATCATCGCCAAACTTAGTCAAGAATTGCTCTTGGAAAATGTCCCAACTAGTGATGGATCCTGATGGTAATGAAAAATACCAAGATCTGGCTTCTCCTTGTAATTTGTAAGGAAAGAGTCAGACAACAGCATCTTCATTAGTAACACCATTTAAATTTATCGATAACATAAATTTGATTATGTGTTCTTATGCTAGCATGGCTGCTTCAGGATTAAACATAGGTAGCCATTTTTTAGGATGGGCCGGTATTTGACTCAAGGGGTTAGCCATTAAGATTTCCCCTGGGTTATTCCATGTGGTTTGGGCCATCATTGAACTACTAATAGAGGAAAGTGCAAATGAAGTCTCTTGTGGAAGGGATGAGGATGTTAAAGTTCCAGTACTCTGATGGACGATGATTTGAAGTGGAGGGGTGGATGGTTGACTTTGCAATGGAGAATTTGGAATGGATGTTGATGATGAAAGAGTCTCACTATCAGACCCTTGAGGTGATTTTCTTGTCCTTTTCCTTTTAGGTAGAGGTAATTTGGTTGGTTCAATACCAAACTTTTCACTCCGCAATCTGGTTAAAGGATGAGAAGGATTGTATTACGAAGTCACACTACCTTGAGATATTTTAGACTTTTGTGGTGATATGGAAAATCCTTGAAGTTTATGAATCAAAGATTCAACTTCAGGAGGTACGATAGTAGATTTCTCCGAAATGTTTGGGTTTGTGGCAGTGGTTGTTGTTTTCTCAACTTCTCGCTTAGGATTTAAAGATTTAGAATGCGATGGAGAAGTCGAGGGAGATCTTGAGGGTGATTTACTCTCATAATGGTATTTAGATTTGGATTTACTAGCCGTTCATAGTTCGGGGCCCTCCTTCTAGCGCCAAATATGTTGAAGCCCCGAAAATCGGGTCTACAACAAGGGGGATACCCACCTAGTCCAGACCTTGAAAGCATCTCCTTTTCCGTTTGGGATAGTGGGTCCTACTAGGGATAATAGGACTAGTTTCCCAATTTTTGTGTGTGTTGATAAGAATTGATATTTCTGTTTTCTAAAGATTTCTAAGTAAAATGCTTTTAATCTAAGTCTAATTTAAAACATGCAATTGTATTCTAATGAACATAAATATTTAAGTCTAAAACTAACTCGGGATTCGACTTTTCTTTTATGTGATCTAAAATAATTTCGAACAAAAATTGGTAATAAAGATCATTCAATTTCTACAAGAAAAGACTTTGATAAAAATGAATTCTTTCGTATAAAAAGTTAGCTAAAACAATTGTGAGTAGCATATCGCATAATAAGTCATTCATATATTGAGCATAAACAGAATGGTCATTACCGTACAAAAGTGCCAAATAATAACTCAAACATTCAAGCTTTCATATATAAATAACTAAGCATAAAATATTACTTGGACACATAGGCAGAAATCATTAAGAGATAAAAGTACCATTGATAACAAGTTCTACTCATGAGCTTCAGAAATATAGATTTATCTCTTCCTAATTCAACATCTATTAAGAGTACAAAAGTGCATTTCAATAGTAGATATTAAACACAGATATCAATAAATCTCGTTACATTCATTCATCAAAACCTCTTTAGAGGGTGCAAAAATGCAAGTTCTGAGGAAATGTTTTTTGACAAATTTCATGACCCCTCTCTAAATGCATGAGAGGGATTAAAATACTACTTCCTAAGTAATAAAAATAGTTTATTACAAAAATATAGGAGGATGTTTAAATGACTATCCTCATTTAAGGAAAAAATAAATCAAAACTAAAACTAAAACTGAATCTGGAAATAACTATCTATGTATCTGTTCTCTGTGGTCACAAGCATTCAGCATCGGCTTGATAAGTCCCAGTTGGCCGACCTCCGATTTTAGTTTCCCTGCAAAAATATAATCGGCAAGTGCTGGCGCTATCTTCTCGGCAGAGTTCATAAGGCATTTGAGAGTCATGCATTGACCATGTAGTTTAACCAAGTATTGCCAGTAAGTTTCCCAATTCAGCTTGGTTAACTTTTTGATGGAATCTACCCTTTCCTCAGCCTTTTGTCTCCAGCTTGTCTGCAGTTGCTGTGCCT
This sequence comes from Pinus tabuliformis, assembly GCA_031772625.1. Classification (NCBI taxonomy): domain Eukaryota; kingdom Viridiplantae; phylum Streptophyta; class Pinopsida; order Pinales; family Pinaceae; genus Pinus; species Pinus tabuliformis. Next base: position 648,393,648 of record CM062820.1, read on the forward strand.
TTGGGAGAAATCTGGGTGCGGTCTCTGAAATGAGGTTTTCTTTGTGAAAGTTTTCATTCACACAGTCAATGACGTTGTTTGCCGCTGTAGCTACTTCTTCTGCTGCCACGCATCGAGCGTTGAATGGAATCACTAAGTTTCAGCCAAATCCATTTACCACCCAAGGGTGTACCCGATAAATACCGTTGGTTTTGGTGCGTGGATCCTACCTTTAGCCTTTAGTGTTTTTCCCCGTGGTTTTCTGGCTTTACATGTGATCGAATGCTTGGGGGCTTTCCTTCTCGAAGGGTTTTGCCCAGCGATGCACATCAGAAACTCCTTCCTTTTTCTGATCCGGGCTTCCCAGGTGCTATTTTCGCCTCCTGCGCGGTCTTGATGGGCCTTGGTCAGCGCACTTTGCCCTTTTTCAATAGTTCTTCCCTTACTGACCAGTTCTTGGTGCATTCCGCCTAATCTTCGTTTTGTTTGGTAAAATTTTCTACGAACTGCTTGTTGTAAGTTGCCTGTGGCTTTGGTAGATGATACATAAGCCTTAAATCTTGTGCATTGAATGACGCAATGAGGTCTTGGCCTTGAGTCTTGAATTGTCTATCTATTATATCGGCACTGTTCAGTACCCACTTAACCATGTTTGTGTATGGAAGAATCTTCGGTCTTGCCACTATTTGGTGCAGGAACGAACATGCAAGTTCAGTGATTGATGCCTCAGACGACTTGCATGAGTCTGTTGTTGCTTTAACCTCCATAACTCTTGGCTTTTCTTCTTCAAGCAGACTGTACATGCCTTCCCAAGTAGTTATGCTAGCATCTTTGTTACAGGTGGTGTCTGTGTATAAGGGCGTCATCTCTTTGTCCTCTACAACTAGAGCTTTTCCCTTCTTTCTATTACATTCTGCACGCTGCTGCATATATTACTCTACTTACTGCTCCTGCAAATTTACAAGTAAGGAAAGAATAATGATAAGAGATAAAGTGATAGGAAAGCTCTTTAATTCTGAAATCATATCCAATATACCACCCTACGTGAAATAACCTTTTGATCAGATTCAAATCTTATCTCATAAATGACCACCAACTAACCACTAAATTGACATTAATGCCCATAACTCGGTATCAGATTACAAGAGAAACTTTATTGAACGATGAGCCTTGCAGATCTGTGATAAAGCGATTTTGCGATTTGCTTCGCAATATCGCAGATCACAATATCGCTAATCCATTTTGTCAATAATCATTCATTACCTTATGTGTCTGTGAGATGCGATTTGTGAGATGCCTTATCGCATATCGCTGGATCGGGATATTTTACCTTAGGTGATACTTGTGGCGTATGAAAGCTGCGATGTGCGATGAGTCTTTAAGTCGTGTGATCTCGCATCGCGTTTTCGAAATTTCTAAAGATTGTTTATATGATGTTCCCCATTTCCCTTTGCGATGCAATGTTCTATTGTCAAGAAAGTGATTTTATTCGGAACTTATCATAAAATTTAGTTTTTTTAAGTTTTTTGGGTGTTTTCCTAAGTTTATGATAGCATGTTTTATTCAAAGGAAATATAAGTGCTAGTTTTTTATTTTTTAGAAGGGTCCCCATTTATTTAGCTTCATTACTAAAACTAAATAAAAAGGGGGGTTGTTGCTAGCCACAACATAACCTTAGAGACTATTATCTTAGGGCTTTTACGTGAGGTGACGATGTAGGAGAAGTCTCTGTTGTACCTAGAACAAATGTTGGCTAGACTCACTTGGACCTTTTTGGAGGTTATTCTTCATTCGAGATAGCATAAATGAAGTTTACTTTCACCAGATCATGTACATTAAGAAGGTTGTCAGCGTAACTGGTTCCACCCGCTCTATCTTTAGCCACTTTTCACTTTGATCTCATCGATGTTGGATTTCATCAGCAACTAGTGATTTTTCTATGAAAATCTTGTTTGCATGGTTTGATTCCTTAGATTTACTAGTGCGTGTTATTTGCTTGTTTTTAATTTTTACAGACCTCAGGTGTGGATTTTGATTTTTCAATCGTTAATATTGATAGTAAATTTATCTAAGTTGAATCTAATGGTAACAATGTCAAAAGTTACCTATAAATACCTCCCTTTTAACAAGAATCCTAATCCTTTCCTTGATTTTTCAAATGTTGGTCCTCCTTATATGGCTACGTTGTCACTTCCTGGATTCACGATAGGTTTACCAATTTCGTTGTTTTCAACTTCTTTGATCCAAAATACCCAAACTACTCCACTTCAACCGAGTTTTTCACCTCAACTGAGTTCACCATCTCAATATCACCAACCTCATGTGGAACCTTTACCCATTTCACCCAACATGTCCTCTTCTCCTTCTTCTTCTTCGCTTGGTAAAAGAATTAATGCTAGTAACTAGATGACTAAGAAGAAGAAGAAAGGGAAGAAGAAGAAGAAGAAGCAAGATAAGAAAGATGTCAACCAACCAACCATGGTTGTAGGTATTGGTAATGTTGAGGAAACTTCCAACATGCATCACAAGCCCAGATACCCTTGCAAGCTTTGTAAGGGTGACCACTTCCTTATCAATTTTCCTGGTATTCCTAAGGTCTTGGAAGTATGGTCAGAAAATTATTATCAACTTACTGTTGATCCATCAACCAGTGATTGTCAGGTTCCCGTGAAAAAAGGTAAAATTAGGTTAACTTGTCGGTTATGCAAAGGGATTCATCATAGTCACCTTTTCCCTCATATAGATGAAGCCTTAAAATTGTTGGAAAAACTTAATGTTCTATAGAAACAACTTCCAACTAGCTACCATAAAGTTTCTCTCAACCTACCATCATTTGATGAACAGATTGATCTAAGTCCAAGTACAGTCAATCCCACTCTTCCATTGGAGAGTGAAACACATATCACTCAAGTTAATGAGCCATTGGTTGATCAAGTGGTTGGATTGATTCCATCTTCATTCGATTCCACTATCCCCTTAGAGAGTGAAAATTATGCCACTCAGGTTCTTCTTGTTACTTCAGATTCTTCTACACATGGGAGCATCTCACCCGTGTCTATAGAATCCCCTCCAAGTCACAAGGCTATTTAATTTGGTGTAAATAGACTAACAGGACCTTGTCTTCCCTCTTCCACCCCTTTCCAAATCATTGTGAAAGCATATGGTAATAATTTGTGTTTCACAAATGTAGATGAAGGTGCTTCTGTCAGTATTTTATCCTCATCTACATGGCAACCTTTGGGTTCCCCTAAGGTTGTGCCTATTACACAAAATATTTTGGATTTTAATAGAACCATTAAAAAGCCTTTAGGGATCCTTCCTAAGTTACCTATTACTTTGGAAGGTAAAATTGTCTGTATTGATCTTATGGTAGTCCAAGGCTCCTTGGATTTCAATTTGCTCCTTGGGTGAGACTATGTTTATGCCATGAAAGTTATCGTATCGACACTCTCACGTGATGTCTTTTCCTCACGATGGAAATATTATGACTATTGACCAGCTTTCATTTGTTGATCTTGATTCAATTACCAACCATATGACATCCCTGGATGTTTCTTATGTGCAAGTGGTATCCGTCCCGCCACAGGTTAATTATGTGGCCACGAGTCTCGTGTTTTCAGTTACCTATGGAAGAAAGCCTCTCACTATTTGCTCGACTTCTTATGACCTTGATATGGTAATTGACACAGGGAGACTTATGGGGGAATTTGAAATGGATTTTCTTACCCCTTTTGATTCTGTTCACATGTCTTCCTTCCATAGAGATTTTCTTCCTTCTAATGAAGATATCTTGGAATCCATGGTCGAGAAGTATCCCTTGGTATGTGCTTCTTCCAAATGGAAGCCATGATCCAAGTCACTATGAGGATGGTTCTTTTATTATGTCAGCCTCATTAAAAAATGAAACAAATACTTATGAGGATTGTTCTTTTACTGTATCAACCTCGTTAAAAAATGAAACAAGTTCCAATGAGGGTAGTTCTTTTACTGTGGCAACCTCGTTAAAAAATGAAACAGGTTGTCACGAGGTTATTTATTTTACTGTGTCAACCTCGTTAAAAAATGAAATATGTCATATGAGGATAATTATTTTACTCTGTCAAACACGTTAAAAAATGAAATAAGTACTATGAGGATAGTTCTTTATTGTGTCAACCTTGTTAAAAAATGAAACAGGTCCTATGAGGATGGTTCTTTTACTATGTCAACCTTGTCAAAAATGAAACAGGTCCCTATGAGGATGGTTCTTTTACTGTGTTAACCTCATTAAAAAATGAAACAACTCCCATGAGGATAGTTCTTTTACTGTGTCAACCTCGTCAAAAAATGAAATAACTCCCATGAGGATGGTTCTTTTACTGTGTCAACCTCATTAAAAAATGAAACAAGTTCCTGTGAGGATGTTTATTTTACTGTGTCAACCTCGTTAAAAAATGAAACAAATTCCATGAGCATAGTTATTTTCCTATGTCAAGATCATTGAAAAATGAAACAAATCCTCCCCTAATTGAGTCGAGTCTTTGTGTAGATCTCGTAAATGTTGAGTCGAGTCTTTCATTTGATCTCGTAAATGAACCTTCATTCCATCCACCTATTAGTAACCAATAGTCTACTTAGGTGAATGAAATAAAGCTTGGGGGGAATGTGCCTCTACAGGTTATGCTTGGGGGGCATTAAAACTTACCTCAAGCACATTTTCCTCTTTGTTTCAAGCTGGTGTAAAAATGAAACCACTCTCAAGCACAGTTTCCTCTCTGTTTCAATCTTGGGTAAAAATAAAACCACTCTCAAGCATAGTTTTTAATCTGTTTCAAGCTTGTGTAAAAATGAAACCTAATTCGAGTCCATTTTGGTTATTATTTTCATGCTCATAAAAAATATGAAAATGCCGAGTTATTTCCATCTTTTCCTTCTTGTTAATTAAATTGAAATTCGGTGATAATGAGTACATTTTTATCACTTTTTCTAACTCGCTAAAAACTTACGAAAAAGAAAAACCAAGGAGTTCTCTTTACGCCCTTTTCAAACTCCCTAAAACATGAAAAGATCACTGAGTAATTGACTGTTCGAACTCATAAAAGTAAATGAACAACCATTTATTCAGTATAAGTTTACCCCTTTTATAGACTGAACTAGACTATTTACGAAAAAGGTATATGTTGACTAATCATGGTCAATAGAGTTCTCTCCTGCATTATTTTACCCTTTTCTGGGCTTGAGAGACTAAATTTATGAAAAAGGACACTATGGAGTTTACTTATGTTTTTCTCCTGACTCCCTAAAAATGAAAAACACTGAGCTTTACTTTCTCCGGGCTCGTTAAAATTTACGTTGAAAGAGTTGAACAAGTTTTATTTTTGTGTCTTTTCAAACTCTTTAAACATGAAAACAACATCGAGTTACCCCTTCACTAGACACGTAAAATCTAAACAGTGCAGGACTTGTTAAGTATGACGAGACCAAATCACTCCTTCCTAAGGTTTGTTAAAAATACTTCGAAGTACTCATCCGAAGGATGAGCTTACAGGACAAGCATATGTTATCCTCCTCAAGCTTGTAAAAAATAAAGAGGTACTTTCTAGTAATGGTGGGGGAAAAGTGGGAAATAACCTTTGTTTTTGAATTTTAAAAGACAGTATGTCACTCTTGAACATGTCACTCCATCGCTTTTTTGTGTCTAGGTTGGGAAATCCATTTGCTTCTCAGTTAACCATACCTCATTGAAAGTATTCTATTGGTTTGGGTATTATTTTTGAGTCAAATGCTACCAAGTTAGAATGTCATGTCACCAATATGTTAAAGAGAAGTCCAACCTCAGTCAAATTTCTTTGCCATTCACAAGCTTTTAGTTGCATCAACCATAATCTGTCCTCGATTACTCTAAATTGTTGTTCTTCAAAACTTGACATGACTTTCATGTTGTAGGCCCTCCTGCGACAGGTCGCTTCCTACCAACTTCAACTCACTATATAGGAAGTTGATCTAGAAACATTTAGTACTTTTGATCCTACATGCCTTAATGATAGGTTTCTCGGCTTCGATGACAGGTTTTCATCATTGACCTTCGATCAAATGATTATATGGGTGTTCGAAATCAACACATTGATTCACACTTCATATATTGTACTAGAAGTACCTTGAGAACCTTTTTCATGATTGGTGGTTTCTCTCGAACTTGTTAACAGTTCACATCATTGACCAGTAATCAAGTGGTTTCTACCATGTTTGACTTTGAGACGTTCACTCACATGGTTAGATTCGTACTACAGATTGAGATATGGAGATCAAGACGATGAATCTAGTTTCATCCATACAGGCTTTGTGGAGTTATTAAATATTCATGATTGTCAACATAGATCCATTGATTGCTGCATCCATACTATGTCTTTTGTTGACATGGATCTTCAGATGTATTTCCATACTGGTTCTTTGAGACATTTATACTCTGAGAATGGAAATTCCTACCTCAAAAATGATTATATATTGCATTGCAACATATAATTGATTGTTTCAGGTCTTCGACTACAGTCTCTAACCCAAACCTTAGCAGATAAAGCACTTCAGTCATCAAACATCCCTTTTGACTTTACACTTTAGGGGGCAATCTGTTACACGTCATTTTTTCACATTAGGAAAATGACCATTGGTTTGGATCTTTCTCTATCCATAAATGTGTTTCAAAGCATTCCCCTACAAAGTTAGAATCCAAACTGTCCCAAAGAAAGTGAAATTCCTGGATCCCATGGCTCAAACCTTGTTTTTGGCTTCTTGTGCAATTTCGTAGTCAATCTCTACACATATGCGGAAAAGTCCATTAGAAACTGCGCATAAGGCACTCTGTCTTACACAGTGGCCTATGCACATGACTTACCAAATGTAAAAATAAAAAATAATTCTAAAAGCATTGTTAGTCGTATCTATCCCAACTAACAAGCTTCGAATGGATGCTTATTCAGCCTTGATCCCTCCCATCATGGAGCTACTCCCTCTCTTTGTGGAACCCCTATCCCACCATTAGTGGATCTCATCCCTTGGGAAATGGATCCCAAACTTCCCCTCCTTGTCCTATAAATGTAACACAAGCCTGACAATATAAGAGGACTGTTGGAAGAAGGCTTATGTTGTAGAAATAAGGTTGGAAGGCTATTCATTCAAGGATAGGTTTGGAGATTGTGGGAGGGTACTTGCAACATCAAGTCTTCAAGGTTGCAATTATATTATCCATTTTATTAATATAAAGGCAAATGTTCTTTCTCAATTATGTCTTTGTTAATACAATTTGTAGGATTCCTTGATCACCTACATAGATTATGATTGCATATTGATCAATTTTGATATATGTGTTGAGTCCCAAACTTGCATCTTCCCTATACACCTTTTTAGCCTTTTTTTCCAGTTACCTGAACCACCAAGCTGTAAAATCATTGCATATTAGTTTAAAAAGAGCATATAAAATGGTTTCCTAACTATGTCTTGTGACTGTCGTTTGATCTAGATTTTTGCTTAGTTAGCTGCGGAATCTTGTCACTTTTCGCAGCCAGCTCAACTTTCTGCAGCCTTTTTGTTGAAGTCTATGTTACAGGTGTCTACTGGAGAATCTGGCCACATGGGTGAGCTGCAAATGATGTGGACATGGAACATGTCCCCTTGGTTCAGCCGAATCCCTCACAAAAGGCCATGGTCAAGGACAGTCAAAGCGGTGGTCAACCTAAGAGTTTTACGATGGCAGAACTCTGTTTTTCACCACGTGAAGACTTGCGTGGCAAATTCCTCAATCTTAGGAGGCGTGCTAACACCTGTGGACTGCTCCATGAACCAAATCTAACAACCACTCTCCTTGGATTTAATTGTCACGGCTACCATCACGCTAGATTTCCGGATGTGGTTATTCACGTGTCTGTTTATCAGCGCAGATTTTAGGAAGTAGTTGTATCATCCTCAGTTATAAATAATGCGTTATCATACGCATATTAGCTAGCTTTGTGTATGTAATTTTGACTATTTTACGAGCCCACTGTTTCGTGACTTAATCCTTATGATTATGACTGCATTTTAATACATGAGAAGACAATGTTTTTAAGCTCAATTTGTGATTGATTGCTGATTGGACGAGGTTGCAGAGGGCCCCTGTACACCAAGGTTCTGTAATTACTGTATAGTTTCATGCTTTCTTCCTTTATGTTGCTGATGCTATAATCGTTTGCTTGTATATATTAGACTGCTTATGGTATTCATGTTTATTGTTTTCCATAGTTTCTTTTATGCTTTCTAATGACTGTTAACTGATCAGTGTTTTTCTTTCAGGTTCTAATAGACAGCCCGGGCAGTTGCACATAGCTTTTTAATGACTAATGACATGAAATTATCTTGTCCTTCTGCTGATTTATTTTCTGAGTGCTAATTCCAGCACTGTTTATTTCTTTCAGTTTTGTTTTGTTCATTTACTTTTATGCAAGATAGATATTAGAATGCTCATGTCATTTTCAGTTACCTCCTATAGCCAGAGTGAGTCAAATGGTGAGGGATTGAAGTATGAATGCGTGGTTTGATATTAGTTTATTTTTCTGCAAGTTAGGAATTAGATTACTCATGTCATTTTCAGTTACCTCCTATATCCAGAGCGAGTCGAATGGTGAGGGATTGAAATATGAATGCGTAGTTTGATCTTAGTTTCATTTTCTTCAATTTAGATATCAGATTACTCAATTTGTTTATGATTACCTCCTATAGCCAGAGTGAGTCGAATGGTGAGGGGTCAAAATATGAGTTGATGTAATATGATTTAGTTTACTTTGCTTACAGTTCTTGAATTTCTTTGAGTTCAGTTTTCTTTTTATATAGCAGCAAGGATACTGGGTTTCATAGTCACTAGCTCACTGTTTGGTTTAATTAGAATTTAGGTACATTTTTATTTTCTCTTAGCAATTGATTTCATCATTGCAAGTTTTAAAACCTTTTTGAGAACTTTGAAGTTTGGAAATCATTATAGAGGTCACCATTGCCTTGAACACTTATATCCATACATGACTTTTAATTTTTCCATCTCACATTAGGGAATCAACAAAAGATAAACCCAAAAACAAACCAAAAATTAAAAACGACAAAGAAGTAAGAAATCGGTTATCTTGCATATATAGTGCACTTCAATTCAACAGTTTACGACTCCCGGATTGACAATTTATATAGCAATTTAGGACACACTAAATTGACCAAACATTTTGGCGTCGTTGCCGGGGAAGTGAAACTAGGTAGCCAATTTCTTAAAAAAAAAAAAAACAAGAAAATTTCAAGGAAGGTAAAAATTGATAACTTCTCAAAGTATGCTCTCCTCTTGCACCTAGTGTGACCTGGAGGATCATAAAAGAGAGTTATTGGTTCAATAATTTCTTGAGTATGCTCTCTTCTTGCACCTAGAGTGATCTGGAAGATCAGAAAGAGAATTATTAGCCCGACTTGAAGAAAAATAAAAAAATGACATGCATAGAGCAAGAGATTCTAGGGGAAGGTTTATAGCTAGGGCCAAGAGTTCGATTTTTACAACTCCATCTACTTCAAGGTAGAGACAAGATACACCTCCATCATCTCCAACCCACACTCCTAGCCTTAGGATTCCTGGAATTCAAGAGGCAGTAGCTGAATTAATAGACTCTTCCACACTATCCACCGAATCTGAGTTAGGAAAAGACCCTTTCTTTACTTCTACAGGAAAACACATTGTAATTGAGGAAGTAGAATCACCTGAAGAAGAAGAGGGAGAAATTCCTCCTCGTTCGCCATTAGTAGAAGAACCAGAGGACTCTGTAATCTCTGAGGAAACTATCATGACAGAGGAAGCAGTAAACGGATTTGGAGGACGTAGAGGTAGAGGTAGAGGAGGAGGAAACAATGGAGGAGGTAGAGGTAACAATGGGGGAAATAGGGATGGAGATAACTCATTTGGATTTCCTATAGTTGATGAGGAATCTCGAACAACAATGAAAAACATCTCACCATCTGTCCTCCCAAACTTTTATGGGTTGCGAAGTGAGGATCCGGAAACATTTCTATTTGAGTTTGAAGTCGTGTGCCGAACCTATGATTATATGGAAGACTCTCAAAAACTCAAATTGTTTCCTTCATCATTGAAGGGAGCTGCTCTAAAATGGTTCATGGGATTAGTCACTCAATCTATTAGGACTTGGAATGATATGAAACAAACATTTTTGGATAGATACCTGGACTATTGTATGCCCACCAATCATAAGGATGAGGTATTCAAAATGGTGCAAAAAGAAGATGGAAACTTGGAGGATTTACTTGAAAGATTTCAATACAACCTGAAAAGAGAAAAAATGAATAACTTAGATGAGGAAACCGTGAAAGCCCTTCTATTAAAAGCCATTAGAGATGAATGGATAGATATTTTGAACATGATGGGAAAAGGAGATATATCTCAACTCCCACTTCATGGTATAGCAGAGCTATGTGTCCATCTCTCAAGGGGAAAATCTAAAACTGGAAAAGAGCCTAGAGATCCTTCTCTCATTAGAGCAAACAAATCTACATCTGGATCAGTAAGTAGGGCTGATATTGGCAACATGCTTGATGAGTTTAAAACTGATATTTTAGGGAGTCTTAGTGAGCAACTAGACACCCTTAAGATAGAAAACAAGTAGAAAGCAGAAGATGAAGCTTTGGCCATCTTTTGTCTGAAATGTAGGAAGAAACATGCTCTAAGGGAATGCCCTTTGGATGCAAAAGTTGTAGAAACATGTGTGATTTGTTCAGAAATCCATGAGACCAAGGATTGTCCTTCAATTCCTGGGCTCAAAGCTGTCTTTCAAGAAGACCCAAATTCAATTGAGTCTCTCTGTTTTGTTTCAAGGAGACCTTGGCAGGGGTAACAAAATCAAGGGTTTAACAACCCCACGAACTTTCAACCCCCACCAAATTGGAATCCTTGGCAACAACCTTGGTCCCAACTTCAAAATCCATTTCAATCATGGGTACAAGGTATGCAAAATCCTTATGGGAGATTTGCTCAATTTTATCAATATCCTCCATCTTTTCAAAATCAACAAGCTCCACAACTTCCAAATCAAAATCCACAACTTTCATTGCCATTTCCACAACAACAACAACCTTCTCATCAAAATCCAAATTCCCAACTCTTGCTTCCATTCCAACAAAAGACAAATCAACTACCTTCCCAGCCATTGCCAAACCCCAACAATAAAAACCCTCAAAATGCTTACATGGTAGAAGGACAACAATTTCCTACCTATATGATTGTTCCTCTCAATGATGTACAACTCAGATCTGGTAGAGTTTTAGAAAAGCCTTCTATAGATGCTCAAAAGAAAAGCATTTTTGAGGAAGATTCTCTTGAAGCCAATAAAGGTTCTGAAGCATCTCTTCAAAACCCAAGCACTCAAAAAGAAAAAGAAAAAGAGTTAACCCCCACAACTCCTATAGTTGAGCAACCTACATCTTCATCCACACCTCCTTTTCCTGAAAGATTACAAATTGATAAAGGAGTGGAAAAACAAATCTTGTTGCCTGACTATGATTTCCTAGATGAATTAAAGAATGTATGTATCAAGATTCCCTTGCTACAATCCATTAGGGAGATTCCTATTCTAGCAAAGACAATAAAGGAGTTGAGTCTCAAAAGACCAGGAAGGAAACCAAGAGATACACGAAGAATCCAACTGGTAGGAAAGATTGCAGATATCATGATGGAAAAAATTACCATGCAGAAGTATGTAGATCCCGGTAGTCCAATTGTTAAAACACATATCAATGGGGTATAAATTCCAAATACTTTGATTGATTTAGGGGCTGCTATCAACATTATGAGTAGACAGACTATGGAACAGCTAAAACCTCCTAATATTCTTTTTACACCTACACTATTGCAACTTGCAGATCGATCAATTATCAAACCAGATGGTGTATTAGAAGACATTTCAGTCTCCTTATATTCTTGGGAATATCCAATAGATTTCATGATTTTAACTCCCAAGAGTAATCTAGGAGGGCACCCACTCATCTTAGGAAGTCCTTGGCTAGCCACAGCTGATGCTTTTATCAGTTGTAATTCTGGGGATATGTATATTTTTGATGGTAATTCGACAAAGAAATTCAATCTGTATCCTCCAGCAAAAGCAATTATAGAAGTAGGAGATAATGAATGGGTCGATGATGAGGACACTATACAACCTGTCTTTACCAATTCTGAAATCAGTGAAGATAGTCAAATTATGAACACATTAGAAAACTTTGAAACATCTTCAAAATATGACCACACACAATTTTAGTTAGATTCTGACATTGAGTATCTATCATCTAGACAAATGTCTCTTTACTCTATGGAAGAGTTTGGTAGTTCCGCCATTGAGATCTTTCCAGGTAAAACATTGAATATCAACAAAAACTTGGTAAAAATCACAACAGGGAGAGATAACCAAAATCTTGCAAAAACATTCTACTGCATTTGCATGGGAGTATACTGATATGAAAGGTATTGAACCTAAGACTTGCATTCATCACATCTACATCGAGGAAAACAGTATACCAATCAGACAACCTCAGAGAAGAATGAATCCAAACCTTAGGGAGATAGTGAAAGAAGAGCTCCAAAAACTACTCAATGTAAACTTCATTTATCCAATTTCAGATAGCCGATGGGTTTCCCCTTTGGTTATAGTACCTAAAAAGAATGGTAAATGGAGGGTATGCATTGATTACAGGGAATTGAATAAAGTAAATTTGAAGGATCACTTTCCTTTACCCTTTATCGATCAGGTATTAGATACTCTAGCAGGCAAAAAGTACTTTTCATTTTTGGATGGTTTTAGTGGCTATAATCAAATTCAGGTAGCACCTGAAGATCAAGATAAGACCACATTTACCTGTCCATGGGGAACTTTTTCTTACCGAGTGCTTCCTTTTGGATTATGTAATGCACCCGAAACATTTCAAAGGGCAGTACTAGGAATCTTTTCTGATGTAATCCATTATTGTGTAGAGGTTTATATGGATGATTTTACAGTTTATGGTGATTCATTTGAAGAGGCATTAGAGAATTTGGAAAAAGTCCTTATAATATGTAAAGAAACAAACCTTTCATTGAGTCATGAAAAATTCTTTATGATGTTTACTGAAGGTATTGTTTTGGGACATCATATTTCAGGGGGTGGGATTAAAGTTGATAGATCAAAAGTTGAAGTCATCTCCAAGTTGCCTATTCCAAATTGTCAAAAATATGTTAGAAGTTTTCTGGGATTTACTGGGTACTATAGAAGATTTATAGAAAAATTTACCAAAATAGCATCTCCACTCTTCAAATTACTTACAAAAGACTGTGAATTCAAATGGGATCTTGATTGTCAATCAACATTTGAAACTTTGAAAACAAGAATATTTGAAGCACCCATTTTGAGACAGATGCTTCAGATACATATGCTTCAGATATATCTCTAGGAGCTGTGTTGGGTCAAAAGGATTTAGTTCCTTATGCCATTTTCTATACCAGTAAAAATTTGACTCCCACTGAGTTGAACTATACTGTGACTGAAAAAGAGTTCTTAGCTGTGGTTCATGCAATCAATAAGTTTAGACATTATATAACAGGCTATGAAACTTTTGTCCATACTGATCATTTTGCGATTAGATATCTAATGAAAAAACCTGTTACTAATGGCAGAGTTACAAGATGGCTCTTACTTTTACAGGAATTCAATATTACTGTATTGGATAGACCAGGGAAACAAAATAAAGTAGCTGATTTCTTGTCTAGGATCCAAAATTATAACGAAGATTCTCCTGTAGAGGATAAGTTTCCAGATGAATATTTATTTGTAGTAACTGCTAAGACTCCCTGGTATGCATATATTGCTAACTATTTGGTTACAGGGAAGCTACCTCCACATCTATTTCCTAGTGAAAAAAGAAGAATTATTCAGGAGAGTTCAAAATATTCATGGATTTCTTACGAATTGTTTAAAATAGGGCCAGATTGTGTGATCAGAAGATGTGTTCGGGAAGATGAAATGCCTGACATCCTCAAGGCATGTCATGATGAACCATGCGGTCGACACTTTGCTGACAAAAGGACGACCTATAAAATCCTTTCTTTAGGATATTATTGGCCTTCCCTCTTAAAAGATACAAAAGAATATGTCAGAAGGTGTGACAGCTGCCAAAGAGTAGGGAAACCGACTCTTTCAAATGAAATTCCATTACAACCACAGGTACTCATCGAACCCTTTGAAAAATGGGCTTTAGATTTCATTGGACCCATTAATCCACCATCTAAATAGAAGAAGTATATATTGGTATGCACTAATTATGTCACTAAATGGGTAGAAGCCAAAGCATTACTTTCTTCTACTGAAAATTCAGTTGTTATTTTTCTTTATGAATATATTTTTACTCGCTTCAATGTCCCAAGAGAAATTGCGACAGATCAGGGAAGTCAATTTACATCTAACATGATGGAGAAGCTGATGGAAGAATACAAAATCAAGCACAAAAAATCTACTCCTTACCATCCGCAAGCAAATGGCCAAGTGGAGTCTACAAACAAAGTTATTGAAAGCATCATCACCAAAATTGTTCATCTACACAGAAGAGATTGGGCAGAAAGGATTTTTGAAGCCTTATGGGCCTACATAACTACATGGAGGAATACAACAGGGCATTCTCCCTATGAACTTGTTTATGGGAAAGAAGTCCTGCTCCTTATTGAGTTTCAAGTCAAAACCTTCAAGATGGCAGTTCAGTTGGGGATGGATCTATCAGAAGCCCAAAAGCACAGAATGGAGCAGCTGAATGAGCTAGATGAGATCAGACAAGAAGCAATCCTAAGAACTGATCTAGTTCAACATCAAAGAGCTAAGTGGCATGACAGATACATCAAAGAGAAAAAGTTTCAAGAAGGAGATTGGGCATTACTATTTGATTCCAAGTTTAAAGACTTCAAAGGTAAATTTCAGACCCATTGGCTTGGGCCATATGAGATTGAAAAAGTATTTAGCAATGGAGTGGTAAGAATCAAGACCATTGATGAATTTCAAACTCCTCTTATTGTGAATGGCCACAGATTAAAGATTTATCATAAGCGACTCTCAAAAGAGGAATTTGTCAAAATGGTTCAAGAGAATTCTACAATAAGGCTGGTGAAGAAGAATCCTTCTTCCCCACCAGCCTAGCCTTTGTTCCTTTCTGTTAAAAAAAAAGAATTGTATAAGCCTGAAAACCAATCACTGATTGACAGTCTTATACAGAAAATGTAGAGTGAAAATCAGGGACACCTGACACTCTATATTTTCCAAAAAAAAAAAAATCTCTCCTTCTTTCCCATTTTCACTTCACTTCATTTCCATCCCACTCCATCTCCATTTCATCTTCATTTCACTCCACTCCATTTCATCTCACTCCATCTCATCCATTTCATTCCATTTCATCAATAAATGTCTCTTTCATGACCATTTCCATTCAGTTAGTTATTATCTAACTATCTTTATTCCGCCAAGTGGTTGCTGTGTCAGTTTCCGCAGCCACCACTCTATTTTTCAAATTTACAGTCAAGATGTTAGTGCAATAATCATGAAAATGCAGGTATGACTGAGCATATGCTATGAAGACATGGAGCATCTACAGACATCAATAAGGAGCAGTTGATTAAAGGCTAATGGATAACAAATGTCAAGGATTCCAAGGTATGAGTAAAAATTTCTTTCAAATAGCAATCTGTTATACCTCCAAATCTCACTCTTAGGGTTTGTGATGCTCCACTTATGGCCTAGGGCAACCCCTCCTTCCAGACCTAGTCCAAAAATTTAAAAACCAGTGTTTTATTCCCTATACGCGACATTGCCCTGAGTTAAACGCGTGTACACGCGGGTCTGTCATACCCAACCCGCGTGTATCTATTAAAACACTTAAAAAAATAATAAATTCCTCTTTTTCGGGTGGAGATCGCGGGTTTTACCTGCTGGATCACTTGTTAGTGCCCGTGGCCCAACTGTTCCCAACCAACTCCTAACTAAAAAACTACTTTGGAGAGGGTATAAAAAGACATCAAAGGGAAGGCCAAGGAGAGAGAGAAAGGAGAGCAAGATTATTATGCTGAGATTTTCCCCTTAGACCAGGTCTGAAGTCCTTGGTGCTTTCTGCACTTCCCCCATTTTGCATAGGAAACCCTTGTTTCCATGTGTATTGGTGATCATTCATCCTTGATATCATCATTGAGTAAGACTTGGAAGGAGCTCTTGTTGGAGGCTTGAGGCTGGAACGAATCCGGGAGGAAGCTTTGCTTGGAGCCTGCTGAAGGTGTTCAGGTGATATCTTTCCGTTATATGTACTTTATTTGCCTTTATATATAAAGAAACACGTCTTTGTTCCCGAAACAATCTTTCTTTATGCTTATGAGATTCTTGTCTTGAATCCTTATGCAAGTGGTTACTTAAAGATTTTTATAACTAACTTTATAGCATAAAGATGGTTTATACATAAGTATTTGTATATGTACTGTTGTGTTCTTTGATTTGTTTGTCTTGCAGGTCAAAGGAAGAAGAAGGGAACTCCAAGAAGGGTTTGGACCCTAAAGGCCTTCTCGAACGTAGGACCTTAGGTACGTACCCTAAACATTAGAATTTGCTTAAAAGTAAAAATGATGGCTGTGTGTGTGTGTTTCTTTGGATAAGCAATTTTCAGTCTGGTAGAGTCTTAGCCCAAAGGACCCTAGGGGTACTTTCCCTTCAACCAGAATTGGCGACTCCGCTGGGGACAACACTCTTGTTGTTCCTAGTTTGGGTAGTCTTCAAGCCAATCAAGGCTCAGCCCCTCTGTTTGTTGGCTCTGACTGTCTGATCTTTTCTTGAACTCCAAGCTTTTCCAGTTTTTCAGTCTGTGTTTTTTTTATTTTTCTTGGAAGACTTCAGATACGCTCTTTTCCTGGATTACAGAAGCGTATATACGCAAGTTTCACTAAGTGAACCCGCGTATACGCAGGTTTCCTTAGTTACAGTCGCGTGTACACGCATTCTGCACTTAATTGCAGGCGCGTATATTACATAAATTTCAAGATTTATAAATTTTCTTCTTGCTGAATGTTTGTCTGGTGGTTTGGGTCAGTGTCAAGCAGTCACTTTTCCAGTAACAGTTCTCTGTTTGACAGGGGGCATCTTGTTCTGAACTCTCTCTAGTCATAAGGAGTATTAGTCTTGTTTTCGTTGATTGCAAGCGTCATTGATTTTTGACACACAAGATTTCTGTTTAAGAATCTTGATTGCTCTGTTTCGGCAGAGTAGGAAGATTGGGTTCAATCTTTGTGTCCATTTTTGCTTTCATGACACTTTTTATTTGCTTAATGAAATCATTTTTGTGACCACTTGCTCCTTCGTTTCGAGAAAGTTGTTTGTTACCATTTTCTTGAAACTTGTCTTTTGATCTTTGGGACTTTCATTGCTACTTTTGATTGTCAAAAGCGATTTCAAACACATTTTATTTTTGTTGAGTTTTCATCATTTGAAAGGTGTCAATTCACAAAAGTGTTTGGTTGCTTGTTTATCAATCATTGGTGTCAGTATTTTTGAGAGCTTTCCTTTGAAAAAGACTTTTTGGTTTGATTGAAAGAAAATCTTTTGAAAGTTTTTGAGTTTCGCTTTCTTAAACTCGCTTCTCATTTGATTTTCTTTTTTGCGAAGTGAAAGTGCTTTATGTTTATCTTAGAACTTGTTTTTATTGTTTGGACGAAATGATTGGTAGCACATCATATTCTATCTAAGCATTTTAGTGGCAAGACAAATTTGATAAGTGAGCAACTTTCCTTCTTTGTTTGCAGAGTAGTCTTAAAATCTTGCATTCACATATAGCTGTTGCATTAGGATAGATTTGCATCCCTTTTTATGCATACATAGCTTTGTTAGCTTTTGTGAGTGTGGAGTCTGAAAAGAAAGCAAACAACTTTGTTTAATTTGAAGTTCCTCTGAACCCTCTAGAGATTACTTTTCATCGAACGAAAAAGTGCATGTGCATATAGTTAAGTTTTTATTAACTTCTTTTGCGTCCATAAAAACACCACTAGTTTCATCTCCATTACCCTGTGACTTAAAGAACAACCTAATAAAATCAAGCGCTTAATTAAAATCCACTAGAACTTTTTGTTTTAGTCAGTTACACCAACAAGTTTAGGATTTTAGGGCCTTGGATTAGGCGAGTGGAGAGTTAACTCTCCAAGGCCACATAAAACGTCAAACATAAGAGTCTGATTAACGAGAGTAAATCCAATAGCGTTAGGAAGACCAGGAAAGCTCCGGATCTGGGAGTTAAGCACGAGGGTCTGTGAAGACAGGGAAGAGAGATACCCCCTCTCCTACTTGTCCGAACTTACCTCACGACTGTTCCGCCTGGCTTCTGTGACGAGTTGGTACCCATAGTTGCCTCTCCTAGGGATCTGCATAGGTGGCTGCGGAGGGGAATCCCGTGGCACCTGAGGTCGACGTTGCATCACTCTCGATAGTACTACTGGAGGGCAGCCTTGCGAAGCTTGGGGGCTTGCACCGGCGCAGGCTGTTGTTAGGAGGTCAGCGTAACTTCCTCTGTTACCTTCGCTGATAGGACTGGGCCGTCATTATCCCAGACTATCTTCGGAAGGCCCCTGACTCCGCTTTCTTGTATTTTGGTGTCCGGTCCTCACCACCCAGAGCGGAAATACTCGGAAGTTGTTTGACTGGCTGTATCTTTAGGGACTTTATAGTGTGTGCTCTTTGCTCCTTGTATATAGTTGGCTTTAGGTATTTTTGTCTAGTCACCTTTGGACTTTGTAGTCTGAGTGACTGGCTTGCCACTCTACCGATCTTGAAAGGCTTTTGGTCGTTCTTTCGGAAGTTGTGGAGTTGCCTCCTCAAGGGCAAAGGTTTTGATTGCTTATCCATATTCTTTGAAGAGTTATTTCTATATTCCCGCAAGGGAAAGGGTCTTTGGATCAGTTAGATATGGCTAATATTCCTGTGGAAACCAACCAAGGTACCCTTCCAAAAGGGGATCCTTGTGCTTTTCCTTTCTTTGGAAACGTTGGTACTCCCTTGATGGCCACTTTGAATATTCCTGGGTTGAATGTTGGACTACCCGTTTGGCTGTGGTCCACTCCGAATATTCCAAATGCTATTGAAGCTTCTCAGATGAATGCTTTATTTCAGGGGCATCACATGGGTGCTAATTGTTCATCTTCTTTCAAAGAGAAATCTGGGATTCCTTCTTCTCCTCCTTCTTGTCACAAGAAATCTAAAAAGAGGAGAAAGAGGAAGTCAAAGAAGAAGAATAAGTCTATCCCTTCATCTTCAACCTCTGCGAGTCATGTTGGATATGAGCCTTCAGCCACTGCAAGTCATGCTGGGGGCACAAGTCTACTCACTGCGAGTCACACTAGCACTTCATCCTCAACCTCTGCTAGTCATGTTGGAGATGAGCGTTCAGCCACTGCAAGTCATGCTGGGGGCACAAGTCTAGTCACTGCAAGTCACATTAGCACTTCATCTTCAACCTCTGCGAGTCATGTTGGAGATGAGTCTTCAGCCACTGCAAGTCATGCTGGGGGCATGAGTCTAGTCACTGCGAGTCATACTAGAAAAGAGTCACCGACCTCTGCAAGTCATGATCAGGACTCTCCGCAAACCACTGCTAGTCATGTTGGCGGAATGGAGGTTGATAAGAAACCTGGACGTAGAAGTTTTAAACCTAAGTTCCCTTGCAAGATATGCAAGGGAGACCATCTTACTCATTTATGCCCTGGTATTCCAGAGGTTCAAAGGATATGGTTCGAGTCTGAAAGTACTTCTACTCCTAGATCTGATATGGTTTCTCATCAA
This sequence comes from Pinus tabuliformis, assembly GCA_031772625.1. NCBI lineage: Eukaryota > Viridiplantae > Streptophyta > Pinopsida > Pinales > Pinaceae > Pinus > Pinus tabuliformis. The sequence goes on from CM062820.1 coordinate 648,413,483, forward strand.
TCCCATCAACCATTGGTTGATAATGTGGTAAAGCCAGTGCAATCGCTGGCCGATTACACTCCTCTTTTGGGGGGTGAAGTGCCTAACAAAAGAGTCTGTTTGATCTCTAGTACAGAGTCTTCTAGTATAGGGGGCATTCCGGTTTCTTCGAATGTTCCCCCTCCAAGTTCTAAGAGTGTTTCCTTTGATTGGGATAGTCTTGTTGAGCCTCGTCTTCCTTCCACTGCACCTTTCCAAATAAAGGTCAGAGTGAATTCCACAAATGTCTATCGATGTATGGTGGATGAAGGATCCTCTGCAAGTATTATATCCTCTTTGACTTGGAAAGCTTTGGGTTCCCCAAAGTTGTTGACAACCCAGAGTTAGTTGTTAGCCTATGATAGAAGACCTGGTGAATCTATGGGTGTTCTTCCTCAAGTGCCTATCACTTTAGGTGGGAAGTCTGTCTTAATCGATATGATGGTGGTTGATAGCCCTTTAGACTTTAATATGCTACTTGGGCATGATTATGTCTATGCTATGAATGCTGTGGTGTCTTCACTCTTTCGAGTAATGTGCTTTCCTCATAACGGGAATATTGTCACTATTGATCAGCTTGCATCTGATAATCACCACCCCAATTCGACTTTACTGCAGAATGCCCCTTGGTTTGTTCCAAGTATTCAAGTAGACTCTACCCCGCCACGGGTGAATTATGTGGCATTGAATCCTCAATATTCAATTGCTTCTAAGAAGGATCCTTTGACTTATTATTCTCCTTCTTGGGACTTGGTCCCGGCAGTTGACCGAAAGATTCTTCCTATAGGGACATGGGACCCTTTAATTCCCTCTTTTGATCCTTGTAGTCCTCATGATTTCTCAGATCTTGCTTTGCCTTCACAGGAGGAACTCTTTGAAGCCATGAGTTATGACTACCAGAGGAGCCTTTGGCCTGAGCCCTGCAAGGGGTTTGTTCAGCAGAACTATTATGCGTAAGCCGCAAGGCTGCGTGGTTCCCTGTACCATATTGTATATATGAGGTACGCATTTTCAAGTCTTGTATTCTATAACACAAAGATTTTATATGAAGTTTATATGTGGGATGTATTAACTTCGTGTCTAGTGTTCCTATTTATGTTTACAGAACTTGGAAGATTTCTCCTTTGGAAAGTTTATGGTTGGTCCGTTCTGACAGGTATTGGTTCTCGAAACTGGCATATAGGTTAGGTTTTTCCGCCTGCATTGTGCATTTATCAGTTTCCTTTCCCATTTTGGCCTTAGGATCGACCCCACCAAGTTATGGTGCGGAACCTTCTCATTGCTTAGAAGCATCATGACTTGTGTGGTAGAGCCTACCTTATCATGGGTGCCCTAGTTAGTACCTTGTTGTCACTTGGCACTCATGCTGATTTTTCATCCCTAGGCTCGGGAGTCCTCTTTAGTCCCGCCATGACTTATGCGTTGAAGACTCATTCCTCTTTGCTTCTTCGCTTCGTTCTGGCCTTATACCCTAGAGGCTCCTATGTGTGTCGAGTTGTACTTCTGCATTGCATGTTGACCATTTGCACCTTTTGGCCTAGAGCCGGCTTCACTTGGACTCGTGTTTAAGCCAACTTTTGACCATGACATCTGCAAAATCAACCTTGCATACCCTTGACTTCTGCAGCTTGACATACCCAGATCCGTGGAAGGAACTTACCTCTGAGTGTCACTGACCAGTTTTTCACCTCCCTGCATTGAGCATAGGAACGTTCCTTTCCCAGGAACTAGATCATCTGTTTCACCGACACTCGTTCTTTCCACTGTACCATAGCATTCTTTTATTCTTTTTCCGGCTTATCAGAAAAAGACAAAAAAATTAAATATTCCAAAAAAGAGCGGGAACAGGGACATTATTTCCATTTATTGTTGGCAGCTAGAGTCCGTCGTGTCGCCCTTGAACAAAGCACTCAAAACAAAGTCTCCTCCGCATGGGTGGGATTTAGTTTGACTTAGGTACGCCATAACCTTGTTATCGAGTCAGTTCTCCCCCGATTGGTTATCTCTTCCAATCATATGGAGGGTTCGTTCGTGCCTCCTGCATGACGAACTTATACAGATTCATCATATGCTGCCACATAGTCACATTGAGTCGTGCTTTTGTTCAAGGGAAGTTAGCCTGAGTCGGCCTTTCTGCGGTGTCTCTTGACTCATTTTTCAGTCGGCCATCCCTAGTTGTCAGTGTCATGTCTATCATCACATCAGTTATATTGGTCCTTTACTCGTGCCGGTTTGAGAAGGTCCCCATTGACTTCTTGCTGGCGGGTCTTGTCCTTATCGACGACGACACATTGCTCTGAGGACAGGCCTAGAGCCGCACCCTGGCCCTATTTTCATTATTGATAGGTCACCTTGTGCTCAGCATCGATCAGTATCATGGGTCTTTGACTGAGTGGTTTCCCTTGTGTTCGACATCAGTATACATTATCACACATTGGGATTCGTGCAGTACCTTGGTTTCCATTTGACCCTATTGGTGGATACCTCGCCTCTGTGTCAGCTTTCATTATTGGTTGGTTCAGAGGGTTTCTGCCGTGCGCTAGCCACATCTTGTGTACGCCGGAAACGTACTTCGGTTGGGTTACTACATCTTTTTTCGTCCGATTCCTTCCACATTATTGGCCTACGGGTTACACTCGCTCTAGATTGATGGAGGATGCCTTAATGCCTTCCTTCTAGCGGATCTTTCCCTATCGACTCCGACTCATTGCTCTGGGGCAAAGATCTAGAGTCCATTTGGCAGTACCTTGGGGTTTGCAGTCATTAGTGGCAGATTCCTCGCTATCGACAGTGGGAAACCATCATTGTCTCCTGATTGATAGATTCTTACAGGTGTTCGACTTCATCTCATCTATTCACACTTGTTAGATTGTACTGGGTACCTTGACGCTCATTATCATTATCGGTGAGTAGTCTCGCGCTTGTTAACGGTATACATCAATGACCGGTAATCAAACGATTTCTCACATGGTCGACTTCAGATCATTTATTCCCATGGTGTAGAAATGTACCACGGCGGTCGGTGAAGACCTCAGGTTGTATCAGCATTCATTGGTTCACTTGACAGTTGCTCCTGTTGCTGCTAGTTGATACCACTCCACCTTATATGTTGCAGTCAGTCACGGCGACATTCTATATGCTGGCACCTGAGTTTGCAGTGTAGTACCATCCTATTCCATCATGTTCAGTTGGTACCTTTTTGGGATCAGCATTTGATATCAGTGATCCGTTGCATCTTTCAGCATCATTGACAGTCTTATATGTGATATTCAGACATGTACTTACTCATTATGATCAGATGATCCTTTATGTATTTTCCAGTCATTTATACTTGTATACTTAGTGGATCTACTTGTACTTGATATGCGGACATGCTTTACTTTTCTTGAGCACGTGTATGCCTGCCTCAGACAGTGTTTCTTTCTGATCTCCTTTCGGTGGCTTGGCAGGCTGAATTCTGGTGAAGTCCTCCTCGGTTTTTCGGCAGAGTTCCTTTCCTTGTACTTACTTAATATATTTCGGCCATCATGTTCCCCTTCTGACCTCATACATTAGGGGGCATCTGTTATAGCTCCAAATCTCACTCTTATGGTTTATGATGCTCCACTTATGGCCTAGGGCAACCCCTCCTTCCAGACCTGGTCCAAAAATTTAAAAAACAGTGTTTTATTCCCTGTACGCGACATTGCCCTGAGTTAAACGCGTGTACACGCGGGTCTGTCATACCCAACCCGCGTGTATCTATTAAAACACTTAAAAAAATAATAAATTCCTCTTTTTCGGGCGGAGATCGCGGGTTTTACCTGCTGGATCACCTGTTAGTGCCCGTGGCCCAACTGTTCCCAACCAACTCCTAACTAAAAAACTACTTTGGAGAGGGTATAAAAAGACATCAAAGGGAAGGCCAAGGAGAGAGAGAAAGGAGAGCAAGATTATTATGCTGAGATTTTCCCCTTAGACCAGGTCTGAAGTCCTTGGTGCTTTCTGCACTTCCCCCATTTTGCATAGGAAACCCTTGTTTCCATGTGTATTGGTGATCATTCATCCTTGATATCATCATTGAGTAAGACTTGGAAGGAGCTCTTGTTGGAGGCTTGAGGCTGGAACGAATCCAGGAGGAAGCTTTGCTTGGAGCCTGCTGAAGGTGTTCAGGTGATATCTTTCCGTTATATGTACTTTATTTGCCTTTATATATAAAGAAACACGTCTTTGTTCCCGAAACAATCTTTCTTTATGCTTATGAGATTCTTGTCTTGAATTCTTATGCAAGTGGTTACTTAAAGATTTTTATAACTAACTTTATAGCATAAAGATGGTTTATACATAAGTATTTGTATATGTACTGTTGTGTTCTTTGATTTGTTTGTCTTGCAGGTCAAAGGAAGAAGAAGGGAACTCCAAGAAGGGTTTGGACCCTAAAGGCCTTCTCGAACGTAGGACCTTAGGTACGTACCCTAAACATTAGAATTTGCTTAAAAGTAAAAATGATGGCTGTGTGTGTGTGTTTCTTTGGATAAGCAATTTTCAGTCTGGTAGAGTCTTAGCCCAAAGGACCCTAGGGGTACTTTCCCTTCAACCACAATCAAAGGCACAATTTTACATAGTTATTAAACCTTAAAGCTCCACTATATGCAATGATTATCACGATAGCTCCATTACCATTCCACGACATTATTCCATAAACCATGCATTTATTCCCTAAACGGTCTCATGATTAATTTTTGGGTTTAACTCGTAGTTGACTGCACTTTCATACTCCACTTGTAATCATGAGATGTGACCTATTTCATTACGACTCCTCTCCACCGCATTTTTCGCAGCCATTACATAAACGTTTAACATCTCATACGCAGCCGTTCAATTCAAAATTCTGACTTCACTTCACTACCCTGCCATTTTGTTAAAGCAACGGCTACATTACCACCTTGTTCACATACGTCTCCACTCCATTTTGTGAACTCACCTCGGCTGCTCATCCTCTGTTTCCGCCTACATTTCCTAAACACTCTCATTACCTGTTATCCATCTTCCAATTGCAGCCACTATTTTTTTGCCATAAACACTGCAACCTAGCCATCTTACCTCTGCTAAACCCTCACACGTAGTTGAATTTCAGTTGAATTTCAAACAGAGGAAAGGATGGGACGATTATTAAGGGCAGAACCGGAAGGACCTAAGTTCTTAGAATGTTACCCTCAAGTAAAAGATTTGCTGAAGAAAGAAAAATGTCTATGCTTCATTAAAAAATTTAAGGGCCACAATAAGGAGGTAACAAAAGCCTTTGCAAGGTCTTTCAATGGCCAAATGGTGGAAATTGGAGACCTAAAGTTCACGGTCACTGAAGCATCAATAGCAGCTGCCACAGACCTGCCCCAGGAAGGTGAGCGTTGGTTTAAAAACAAAAGTGTGGACGAGCAGGCATGGAGAATCATATTACGTAACCCAGGTATGGACGTTATTGTATTTACAAAAGGAATTCCTGTTCATGCATTAAAAGAAGAGTGGGCCAGCTTACTATTAATCATTCAAAAGTTCATCACTTGTGAAGGCCGCTTTGGAGAAATGTACATGTATCATACTAGGTTATTGATGAACTTCTTAGAGAATCAAACCCTTAATCTGCCCTATTTCTTACTGCTGAGCTTGAAAAAGATGAGCACCACAGTCCAAAAGAACATAGGAGACATAGAACCTCATTTATATCATCATGGACTTGTAAGGATTCTCATTGAAGACCAACTGAAGAAAAACAAAGATACTTGGGAACGGTTCTTAGTAAGAAATTACTTTCAAGAGCCATCTGAGGCACCTGAAAGTAGTACACCAAAGACACCAAGAAGGAGTAGGAGAAAATAAAAAAGTGCCATAATCCAAGACTCTCCTATTAGCAAAACTAAAGAAGTTGGTCAAAAAGAGAAGGAAGAAAGAACTAAGGACAGAAAACAGAGGAAATTGAAAGGAAAAAGGAACATAGAAGATGTCTACCAATCACCAGAGCCATCTATAGAGGAAGACTATCAAACATTGTCTGAGAGACAAGTGCATCTTCAAAAACAAGCTGCTACAGCAAAGAAGAAAGAAAAAGGAAAACAGAGCATGGAAGAAGGGAGTACTAGCCCACAGTATTTAAGAAGAAGTAGCAGGCTTAGAGGAAGGTGGAGGAAAACACAAGTAAAAGGACCCCACTTCATCGACTTGGGTGGGGAAACACCCGAGAAACCTCCAGCTGGCCGTAGTCCACCTCATCCTCAGCCAAATATTGAAACCAATCCTCCAGATATTGATGTAATTCCTTCTCGGCCAGAATTAGAAAACACTCCTCCTCCTCAACAAGACTTTGAAGTCAACCTAAGGAAAACACCCGAAATAGATCCAAGTCAGCAAGAGGTGTATGATTACCTCGAATCCTTAGAAAAGACAGCTGCATGCCCGAGCACATCAACCACTCTGCCTCACATAACACAAGATGCACAAGTCCAATCCTTGAAACAAGAAGTGTTTGAATTAGAGATTCTAAATAGGCACATTAAACAAGAAAATGAAGCATTAAAGGAGAAAATCAAAGTGGAAAAAATCATTCATGATAATACTATGCTACATTTGGGACTATGGCAGAAAAAGAACAAGAAACTAAAGAAAAAGTGCAGAAAGTTGAGCAGGGAATTAATCAATCTCAAATTTAGATGTTTGATAAGGAAACCCAGGATGGTGGTCGCACCAAGAAAGAAGAGGAGGACTGGATGTACTAGCAGAGGCTTCATAACACATGGACTAAAGGGGGATAACCAAAATTTTGGTTGCATGAGGACATGCAACACCTTCACAATGGGGGTATGTTGAGTCCCAATCTTGCATCTTCCCTATACACCTTTTTAGCCTTTTTTTCCAGTCACCTAAACCACCAAGCTGTCAAATCATTGCATATTAGTTTAAAAAGAGCATATAAAATGGTTTCCTAACTATGTCTTGTGACTGCTGTTTGATCTAGATTTTTGCTCAGTCAGCTGCGGAATCTTGTCACTTTCCACAGCCAGCTCAACTTTCCGCAGCCTTTTTGTTGAAGTCTATGTTACATGTGTCTACTGGAGAATCTGGCCACATGGGCGAGCTGCAAATGATGTGGACATGGAACGTGTCCCCTTGGTTCAGCCCAATCCCTCACAAAAGGCCATGGTCAAGGACAGTCAAAGCGGTGGTCAACCTAAGAGTTTTACGGTGGTAGAACTCTGTTTTTCACCACGTGAAGACTTGCGTGGCAAATTCCTCAATCTTAGGAGGCGTGCTAACACCTGTGGACTGCTCCATGAACCAAATCTAACAGCCACTCTCCTTGGATTTAATTGCCACGGCTACCATCACGCTAGATTTCCGAACGTGGTTATTCATGTGTTTGTTTATCAGTGCAGATTTTAGGAAGTAGTTGTATCATCGTCATTTATAAATAACGCATTATCATATGCATATTAGCTAGCTTTGTGTATGTAATTTTGACTATTTTACGAGCCCACTGTGCTTGACTTAATCCTTATGATTATGACTACATTTTAATACATGAGAAGACAATGTTTTTAAGCTCAATTTGTGATTAATTGCTGATTGGCCGAGGTTGCAGAGGGCCCCTGTACACCAAGGTTCTGTAATTACTCTATAGTTTCATGCTTTCTTCCTTTATGTTACTGATGCCATAATCATTTGCTTGTATATATTACACTGCTTATGGTATTCATGTTGATCGCTGTCCATAGTTTCTTTTATGCTTTCTAATGACTGTTAACTGATCAGTGTTTTTCTTTCAGGTTCTAATAGACAGCCCGGGCAGTTGCACATAGCTTTTTAATGACTAATGACATGAAATTATCTTGTCCTTCTGCTGATTTATTTTCTGAGTTCTAATTCCAGCACTGTTTATTTCTTTCAGTTTTGTTTTGTTCATTTACTTTTCTGCAAGATAGATATTAGACTGCTCATGTCATTTTCAGTTACCTCCTATAGCCAGAGCGAGTCAAATGGTGAGGGATTGAAGTATGAATGCATAGTTTGATATTAGTTTATTTTTCTGCAAGTTAGTGATTAGATTACTCATGTCATTTTTAGTTACCTCCTATAGCCAGAGCGAGTCGAATTGTGAGGGATTGAAGTATGAATGCGTAGTTTGATCTTAGTTTCATTTTCTGCAATTTAGATATTAGATTACTCAATTTGCTTATGATTACCTCCTATAGCCAGAGCGAGTCGAATGGTGAGGGGTCAGAATATGAGTTGATGTAATATGATTTAGTTTACTTTGCTTACAGTTTTTGAATTTCTTTGAGTTCAGTTTTCTTTTTATACAGCAGCAAGGATACTGGGTTTCATAGTCACTAGCTCACTGTTTGGTTTAATTAGAATTTAGGTACATTTTTATTTTCTCTTAGGAATTGATTTCATCATTGCAAGTTTTAAAACATTTTTGAGAACTTTGAAGTTTGGAAATCATTATAGAGGTCACCATTTCCTTGAACACTTATATCCATACTTGACTTTTAATTTTTCCATCTCACATTAGGGAATCAACAAAAGATAAACCCAAAAACAAACCAAAAATAAAAAACGACAAAGAAGTAAGAAATCGGTTATCTTGCATATATAGTGCACTTCACTTTAGCAGTTTACGACTCCCGGATTCACAATTTATATAGCAATTTAGGACACACTAAATTGACCAAACAATATGATTGAGTTAATTAGTTCATTTATCTCTCATTCTATATACTGGATACTTTGATCTTGTGCATGTTTTTGTCAATGCAGATCTCCTTCGGGACATCGAAGGGAAGTTGTGGGAAGCGCTGGAAAGATCTCTAAATCATCGAGGAGAAAAAATGGTCGAAAGCTTTATGTAACACCCCCCCTCAAAGGTCTACTGAAGCAACTGTCCATCCGGGGTAAACATGTGACAAGAGCGGATACTATAAGGGTATCAAATTCCTTGGTGACCTTAAGGAAATGGAATCAACGGAACACCTTAAACAAACCCCTCCACATCAGCAAAAACACCCTCAGAAGACATGTCAACCACTTAGACATCCTGTCCCTAAGTCCCACTAATGATTTAATCCCTTTAAACCCTTGATCACTCTCATTCTATAGGCAAGACAACAACTAGAAGCCAAAGTCACTCTCACAGGCCTATGTGCCAGCATCCCTGAACTCTTTTCAACAAATTTGTGCCAGCATCCCCGAAATTTGAGCCACTTTTCTAACCCAAAATCCCGACCCCTACCCATAACTTGTTATAGACTTCAGAATCCATCAAAGACATGATGAAAATATAAACAAATCAAAAATCAACCTCAGGACTAGGCTTGAGCATCCCCAACCGCGAACTGACATTTTGTCAAACACTTGGCATCAATGCAACCTACAGGTCTAGGATACAAGACAAAGCATAAATGACTGAAATAAGTTATGAAACATAATGAGAAGGATCACCACCTTCTCCATTGAACTGTTATAACCTCAATCAGGTCTCGCATCCATCATTTTAACAATTACAAGTAAATACATGAAATAACCATGTCATGAACCAGTCATATAACCATGCTTGTAACCAATATAAAACCATATAAATATCAGAGATATGAAAACCATTAAATCCACATATAAACTAGTGCAAAAGTAAGAGAAATTATCTTTTATTAATCATAGGCAATTCCGACCAGGTTCGAGACTTCCACGTACAACCCGATCGTAAACATAGTTGAACCAAATCTCTCTTTCAACTAGTCACCCTTGTGCCATATTCCAAGAATGAATGTGGGATATAATAGAACAACCAATCCATGAACAACCAAGGGAATCTAGAGGTTAAACCACCTCCACCCTCATCACATCAAAATCGGTGCTCTGATCAGAACTGAACTGAACTTGGAATGCCATCCAGAATTCATCACTATCATTGAGGAATTTTTCGTCTCCTTGTTTTAGGCTTTACCACAATCCAATCCCATATGACTAGGCCCTAAATCGAGACCATCCTCTTAGGATTTACCGCAATCCAAACCTAGATCACTAGCCCCTAAATTGGGAATTCTCCCTCAAGCTTTACTATTTATCTCACCAAAACGGTCAAGGATTCCTAGGCCTTGGGAATGAAACTTGAGACCACCTCCGCCCCGGATTTTGAAATCCATCTAGAAAACCAAAGCTCAAAACTGAGATAAACATCCCAACATACTATGGCATCTCGAAAAAGGAAAGGCTAGGTTGAAAGACACTATCAAGGCCCGAAAAAACCATGCCACCAATAACAAGAGAACCATACACAAACATGAAAAGCCATGCATGTCCAAACTAGCTAGGAAATCACACATGAAAAAGGTTACTTGCAAGTATTCATGCTGAATCTACTTGATTTTGCTTTCCTTTCCTTCCTTTCCCTTCGCTTGCTTTTCTTTCCTTGATCCAGAGCTAGAGTGCTCCAAGAAAACTATAAGTTACCAAGAGTGAGAGAGAGAGAGAATAATGAGAGAGCTCCAAACTTGAACTGACCAAGGGCTTGCCAACTGATCCTCAAAAGCATTTTTATGAATGATGCCTCTAATTTCTTCATTTTCCATTATTTTCCTTCATTTTCCTCCTCACATGCAACCTGTGACCTTTTACCTTACTTTTCTCCTAATTTCCTTTATTTTCATAAATAAATGTGCCAAAAATGCCTTTTTCTTAGACTTTGCCAATTTTCCTTAGCCAAAACACACATCCAGTGATGCCCACTAGGATATCTTTGCCCAACATTCAACTTGGAATAAGTGTCCCCTACCGTTGGTCTTATTTTTCCTTTATTTACTTTATTATATAGAATTTTCACCAGGGCTATTATAGAACCCCCCCCCTTGGGAAAAACCTTCCTCGGTGTTAAATCACACCACAACCTCAACAAAACAATTGAAAAACAAACATACTGCCCATGGAGCTTTATAACATAGCTCGTTGCAGTATTTACAATGAAAGACCTGCTCAAAAGCAAAACATCATGACAATATGACCAGATAACAACCATACCGCCTACTGGAGCTTTATAATATAGCTCATTACAGTATTTATAATAACCACATATACACATATGCACATTTGCTAAACCAACAAATAAAAGGATACGATTCCCATATCAATCAACAAGGGAATCTATAGGATCAGACCTCTACCCTCAAAAGTAATATCAGGATTCACCTCCTTCCCAAGAAGTCCAGAATCCACTGTCACAGTCAAAGTTGCATCCAATGTCTATTGCTATAACCCTGTGCCACTTGCCCTCTCAGTGAAAAGCTATCGGCTCATTGTTCCAGGGCACACTCCCAATGTGCATCTAATTCAATCTGGCAATGCTAATGACCAAAACCAATATATTTGTGACCTTCCCTTCTCTGCTACATAGTCCTTCAAGAAATCTGGTCACCCCCTTCTGTGCAGTCACTCACCTTCCAAGTTCCCCAAAATCCCCTATCCTGGGTGATCCATCCCTTAGCAAGGCTTTCTCGGATCTGGAGATCAAACAACCAAGGCATATACCCACCTCAACCATCACACTAGTCATAGATTTCTCATGGAAATGGATGGACACTATCGGGTACTAGTTTCCCACAATGGCCCTGCTCCTAAAGTGCTTTACTAGCATACTACTAATTCTTGCATTCGATTTCGGCCACTCAACTAGGCATGTTCATGCATTCCTATTCCAAGCACATGATTTCCATTAGATTCAAAATAAATTGAAATAACATCAAATCATACCTCATTGGTAGCTCGTTAATAAGGTACACTTGCAATCCTGTTTACTTCCTGTCACAACATGTCAAACTATCATCTTTGAAAAAATCATCATGCATAAACATATCACATCTAGTTATCTCAAAACACAACCATCATAGATCAACATCATAAATCACATGTAACCACCATAAACCAGGATCATAGATCACATATAATCATCATATACCATAGTCATAAGTCACGTGCATAATAAAACTGAAATAAAATATTGATACTTATCCTTTCATAAATCCTTAGCTTCTACCTTTAGCTATGTTCCGTACACACTCCAGATCGATTGCCACACCAGACAAACACCTCGTGCCTTCTTGTCAACCATGTGTGCATACACATAGTGTGCATCAAACACATACAACTACACACGATATACAACACCATGCAATACATGCACCCAATACCGCATGCCTTCAACACAACATATATGAGATGTGCACAATACCACATGTACACCAGTACCATATGTACAAGCACCACCTACACAACGTGTGCACACCATCACATGTACATGGATCCACTTTCTCAACATGTACCAACGTTGCATGTACGCTGCACCACTGTACAACATGTACACAATACCACATGTACAAAATACCATATGCACGACATGTCTATGACACCACATGTACATAGCATCACATGCACAACATTTATATAGCACCACGTGTACAACATGTACACGACACCACATGCTCACAACACCCCTTGTATAATCATGCCCACAACACCATATGTACAACACACATAGAACACCATATGTACATAGCAATGCATATCCAACATATACACATCACTTCATAGCCAACATGTGCACAATACCATATGCACATAACATCACATATCCATCATGTACATAGCACCATCCATACCCAACACTCATGCAATATTCGCATAACACTATATGTACCATCCTATACATGACATTGCATAAACAACATGTACACATGCTATGTATACACAACACCGCATGCAGAAAACATCATAGATGCAACATGTACAACATATACAACATATGCACAACAATAATACTTCACATCCAAAAGCACACTGTCTCTACCAAGAAACCTTGCTCCCAGTGTCTTATTTATGCTTGTCCCAGCATGTCGCAGACCACACTGCTTTCATTTCGCTGATGTATCCTTCCACATTACCTGTCATAACATAAACATAGGCATAATACAATATCAATTCATATCCACATGATATTGACCTCGTATATTTGTTGTGACTACTCTTCCCACTTGATTTCTCATGAACCAGGAATCTCTTCATGCCATTCACCTGCATAAGAAATCATTCCTCCACAAGAACGATCCCTGACAACCCTATCAGACAACGACATAGATACATACATACATACATACATACATACATACATACATACATACATATATAATCATTAGCATAAAAAAATCATCATCCTGTCAAACAACAACATACATACATACATGTATACATATATAAACATCAACATAATCATGATCACAACAAAATTTCTAGATATCATAAGGTTCAGGTTAAGAGAAAACCCTTTATCTGTGCACACCATGCACAATTTTGAGAGCAATCGTTCCCAATGTAGTCAAGGCATTTGATGCCTCAGATCCATTTACTTCACCTTTCCTGTTATCTTTCTCATGACTATCCTTCCACTATCCATTTACACCAATGGACCAAACCAGTCCAACTGACTGTCATAGTCTTACCTTTCGCTGCGCTTACTCATGCATAGAGATTCATCTGAGTCTTACATCACCTTTTGGGCACCACACAACTCTCATAGAGCTCCATTAAATTTCCTCTTTCCTGACCAATTCCCAAGACTCCAAACATAAAAGGCAAGCCAAGAAACAAACAAGAAGAAAATCATGAAAACCAATAATGATACGACACCACAACAAAGTGGCATAGCTATGCACCAGACACATTTAAAATCGCAAATCAAGCGCAACAATCGAAAAATACCAAAATAACAAGACTAACCACAGACACCATGACTCAATCCCCATGGTTCCCAAGGAAAGCTCAACCTGAGCCTTCTTCGATATTTCATGGCAACCTCTCTTGCCATGCAACTCCCTACATCATGTTGTCATTAACACATAATTGTTTGTGCATAAATAAACATGAAAATACCCCAGTTACCTCATCTTGTTGTGCCAAGCACATTGCTTGCAACTGAACACATCCACTCCATCTCTCAAGGGACTCCAATCCTTTAACAATTCCACCTGTAACTAAAGATTAGCTAATATACATGTCAAGTACATGTTCATAAATATAACATGTATCTACATAATGTCAGACAAGATTAAGGTTAAGAAGACTTCTTGTAGGCAAAGCACTCATTCGTTTGGAATTAGGGTTTCCAAACATAGCCAAAGGAATTCTTGCCTAATTCCTTTCTTTGACCTTTTCCTTGCTACAATTGAGTGTTACTATGCACTGTCACATCACCTGATTGTTAGCGATATAAACACATCAACTATTACCTTGTCAGGTTAATACTAGCATGCTTCCTACAACTTCTCACACATGTCAACCACATGTTCCAAATATCAAGACAATCATATCTATCAATTTGAAATAAACATTTAGCAAGACTAACGATCATGTCATAATCCATAGTCAACTCATAGTCATTAGACGTAATGCTACAACTGTCACCTACTTACACACAAGTACATATCAACTATCTCAACATACATGTATTAGTACAATAATATTAAAACAATATCATTGGAACACATACTCATGTTATGCAAGTCATCAAACATTCAACCAACTTGCAAACATACCATGTTAAATAAATCAACTAGACAACATAATCAACTAGTCAAGCACCAAATATACGACATAAGCAAACTCGTACCTTACTGTATCTCAAAGGAGGCAATCTTGTCTACACAATCAATCCATATTAGCATGATATATCTTTACAATATATTAACCCAAACATAAATAAGATCATGATATCCAAAATAGTCACTAGCTAGCATGTTTACATCATAACTCATACACAATTATCATTCACACATATGCAAAGTCAATCTATATTAGTACAACACCATATCACAAATATGTCGGCTCATACCTGAATGTTGTAACCCTAACCCTAACCATCTGCATATGCCAATCTAATTTAGTGGGATACATATAAAATCAAGGTATAAATTCTATAACCCTAATCATCAAGCTAATTATCATTTAACAACAAGAAGTTAATCTATAAGATACTTCATCAATAACATATAACATAATCATCAGGTTATCTAATATAAAACAATAATAGCAATGCATACAACTATAGGTTACTATCATTCTTGACTATTTGACACGTGCATATAACTACACTACTCAACTAACATCCATCATGAATGTAACTACAACACCAAAAGACATGTACATAAACCTAATGTATATAAACCTAATGCATATAACAATCCTTGACTTACATACTTGCATGCCAAACATACAATACCTGTATGACGATCTTCTCTTACCCGAAAGTCCAATTATGCAACCTCATTACAATGATCTGCATCTCTTGCTCTATCTCAACCAACACATCGGCATCATAACATACCAATATCATCGTGATGACCTAAATTGCATACCATGACTTCACAAGGCATGTTTGAACTACTATTCATGCATAACTATAACTAAGACAATACATGCATGACAATTGCATATAGACATATAACACATGAGTACCAAACCATATACACATCATTCTAGCTAGAGTCGATCATCAATGCATGACCATATCAAATACACAACCATGACCTCATGCATGACAACAACCATTGCTACATTTCCACATGGAACCATCAACATGCATAATCAACTAACATACATACGAAGCATGTAGTCAAGCATAAGCGATCAATTCTTGTAACCAACCTACAAGACTGATACATGTAATCAAACAATCAAGAATGCAACCTAACATACAAGGATGTAATCAAGTTGCATATAATCATATAACCAGACATATACTCCTGACGATGCATTCCACAAAATCAACATCAAGCTCCTCATGACAACCTTAATACAATCATGATCAACATGACGCAATGCAACAATCACATGGTATGCAAGTGTAAGATACACACATGCAATTGACATGCATGCATGATGAAGCACCTTCACCCAAGGAGAGCGCAACCACGCTCTAATACCACTATGTGGTATTAGATATGACCCAAAGAGAGCGCAACCCGCTCTAATCCCAATTTGTAACACCCCATCCTCCCAAGTCTACCCAAGCAATTATTTAGCAGGGGTAAACATGCGACGAGAGAGGCTACTATAAGGGATTCAACTTCCTTAGTGACCTTAAGGAAATGGAATCAATAAAACACCTTAAACAAACTCCTCCACATCAGCAACAACACCTTCAGAAGACATGTCAGCCACTCAAACATCCTATCCCTGAGTCCCACTAATGATTTAAGCCTTTTAATCCCTGGTCGCTCTCACAAGCCTATGTGCAAGCGTCCCTAGACTCGTTTCAACAAACCTATGCTAGCATCCTCGCGATTTGAGCCACTTTTTGTATCCTAGAATCTCGGCCTCTGCCCAGAACTTGTTATAACCTCCAAAATCCAACATGCCCATGATGACAATATAAACAAATCAAAAATCAACATCAGGACTAGGCCTGAGCATCCCCAATCGGGACTGAAATTATGTCAAACAATTGGAAAAAATGCAACCTATAGGTCTAGGATACAAGACATAGAATAAATGACTAAAAGCACTTATGAAACATAATTAGAAGGATCGCCACCTTATTCATTTAATTGTTATAACCTCAATTAGGTCGTGCATCCATCATTTTAACAATAATACAAGTAAATACATGAAATAACCATGACAGGAACTAGTCATATAACCATGCCTATAACTAGCATAAATCCATATAAATATCAGAGATATGACATCCATTAAATCCACATACAAACTAGTGCAAAAGTAAGAGAACTTACCTTTTATTAATCATAGGAAATTCCAACCAGGTTTGAGATTTCCACGTACCACCCGACCGTCGACATGGCTGAACCAAATCTCTCTTTCAGCGAGTCACCCCCATGCCATATTCCAAGCATGAATGTGGGATCTCATAGAACAACCGAAGGAATCCAGAGGTTAAATCACCTCCACCCTCATCAAACCGTGATCACACCAAAACTGATGCTTTGATCCCAACCAAACCGAACTTGGAATGCCATCCAAAATCCATCACTATCCTTGAGGAATTTTCTGTCTCCTTGTATCTCAGGCTTTACTGCAATCTAATCCCAGATCACTAGGCCCTAAAACCATACCAGTCTCTCAACGTTTACCGCAATCCAAACCGAGATCACTAGGCCTTAAACCAAGACTTCTCTCTCAAGCTTTACCATATATCCTGCCAAAACTAGTCAAGGGATTCCTATGCCTTTGGGAATGAAACTTGAGACCACCTCTGCCCCAGATTCATAAATACATCTGACAAACCAAAGCTAAAAACCGAGATAAACATACCAACATACCATGGAATCCAGAAAAAGTTAAGGCTAGACTGAAAACCGTTGTCATAACTCGACAAAACCATGCCATCGACATCAAGAGAACCATACACCAACATTCAAAGCCATGCATATCCAAACCAGCTAGGAAATCACACATGAAAAAGGTTACCTGCAAGTATTCCTGCTAAAGCTACTTGATCTTGCTTTCCTTTCCTTGATCCTTACTTTCCTTCCTTTCCCTTTTATTGCTTTTCCTTCCTTGACCTAGAGCTAGAGTGCTCCAAGCAAACTCTAAGTGACCAAGAGTTAGAGAGAGAGAGAATAATGAGAGAGCTCCAAACTTGAACTAACCAAGAGCTTGCTAACTGATCCTCAGAATCCTTTTTATGAATGAGGCCTCTAATTTCTTAATTTTCCATTATTTTCCTTCATTTTCCTCCTCACATGCAACCCATGACCTATCATCTTACTTTTCTCCTAATTTCCTTTATTTTCATAAATAAATGTGCCAAAAATGCCTTTTTTCCTTTTAATGCCTCTGCCTTAGCCTTTTCCAATTTTCCTTAGCCAAAACAAACATCCATTGATGCCCACTAGGATATCTTTGCCCAACATTAAGCTTGGAATAAGTGTCCCCTACCCGTGGTCTGATTTTACCTTTATTTACTTTATTACATGGAATTTTCAGCAGGGCTGTTACACTCTGAAAGGGACTTCATCAGAAATTTCGATTAAACATGAAGTGATCTCTATCATATCATTTGTTTTAGTCAATCGTAATCTAGGGAAAGGTAGCAATTCTTTGTTGTTTGTTACTAGATTTCTTTGAGGTCTAGGGAGATTGCTCTTGTTTGCAAGAGGGATTTGTCTACTTAACACTAGGATGCTCAGTTGACTGAGATGGGGTTGAATCAAGATTTATTTTCCCAATTCTATCAATCAAATCACTCAAAGTGTCATCAGTGGCTAGAGCTTCATGCGGGGAAAAGAGTGCTTCATAAGAAGATTCCATAGATTAATTCAATATAGGAATCCCCCCTTCAAGATGTGGAATCTCATTATCAAACTCTTGAAACGACTTAGCATGTCTGAATGTATCCAAGCAATCAAGATGCTGCTCAATAAACATTGTCAGTCTTGGAAGATTCAAGAGATATCACATCCCTAGATACTATAAACTTCTTATTCACTTCATCATAGAGATGGTATGCTTTGGAGGTGTTTGAGTACCCCAAGAAGATACATTTGTGACTCCTTGCACCAAGTTTATTTCTTTGTTTCTTGGGTATCAAGGCATAATAGGTGGAACCAATAACCCTGAGGGAGTCTTGTTTTTTATAGCATTAGATGGACACCTATTCTTTATTTACACAACATATAGAACTGCATCAGCCCAAAACACCAGTTTAAAATTCTTGAAAAACATCATGGAACATACCATATTTAAGATTGTCCTGTTCATTCTTTCAGCTACTCTGTTTTGTTGGAGATTATAAGGCACTGTTGTTTGATTTTTGATCCCATGCTAGTGAAGATAGTTTTCAAATTTAGTTGAAGTGTATTATTTTCCATTATCAGTACGAATATAACTAATATGAGACTGTGCATCATTTTCAATCCATGCATGAAATTTCTTAAATGTTTCAAAAGCTTCAAATTTATTCTTCTATAAATAAACCCAACACATTCTAGTGTATTCATCAATAAATGTCATCATATATTTATTACCATTTGCATAAGGAACAAGCATTGGGCCACATAAATCAGAATGATTGAGTTCAAGTTTTCTATGTGCTCTAGAATGAGAATCATGAAAACACTATTTGATGTGCTTTCCTAAGATACAAGCATCGCAATGCTGAAGTTTCCTAGGAATTTTGGGGAAACTAGTAACACCATTTTTCTTCAACAACTAAAGGTTTTCAAAGTTCAAGTGTACAAACCTAGCATGCCATAAAAGACTTGATGGAATTGTACCTTCATCAGAGTGAGAACTATATGAAAAGTTTTGTGCATGAGCACAACTTCCTTGCAGCTTTAGAATTATTTCTTCCTCTATCCCAGTCATGACAAGTGAGTGATCTGATGCTTTTATGACCTCAACCTTGCCATCAAATATATGAATAGAGTATCCTTGCTGGCGGATGTGGACTAAAGACAACAAGTTTCTCCTCAACTCCGGGAGGTATAGAACATCATGTAGAAGAAAGTATCGAAGACCAGGTAGTTTGAGCCTGGTGATACAAAGACTTGATGGCTTGAGTTTTGACTTGTCTACAAAGTATACTGCTCCTTCAACATTATCAGTGAATTATTCAGAGAAATCTCTTCTGATATTCATGTGTGAAGTTGCTCCTAAATCAAGAAATCACACATCTTTCCATGAAGAAAGTGAAGCAATGAATAAGTCTTCAGTTACTCTAATGTTGCAATGTGCCATGACATAATGAGTGGACTTAGATGCTTTACCTTTTCTTTTGTCAAGTGTTTTACCTTTTCCTTCATTTCTTTCCTGTTTGATTCTATCCCAAGGAAGCTTACACATGGGAGTGTCATGTCCATGTCTATTGCATCATATGAATGAAGATCAAACCTTTATCCTTAGAAATGTCTACCCCCCTTGCCTCTAAAATTCTTCCTTCCTCTTCCTCTTTGGCCACCTCTTCTTCTAGAAGAATCTCGTGCATGATTCTTCTATTCTGTGCAAGGCACAAAACTTCATTAGAAGATTGAGGAGCTATCTTCTTCCCAAAATCATTCTCTCTTTCAACAAAATTGTTCTCAAGGGAGTCAAAGGTAATCTCCTTAAGTTTACCACTTGCTTGTAATGACTCAAGATAATGTGAATAGGTGGGATATAGTGCCTTGACATAAGCTATGAGAGGAATATATATTTCAAAACTAGTGGTTTTTATGTCATGCATAATGGATCTTACTTGTGATGCTAAGGCAAGAGGGTCATCATTTTTCAATTCAAGATTGAACAACTTAATCATCAATTGAACAACTTCAACTTTAGAGTGTGAGTCATAAAATTACGTCAACTTCTTTGAGTATTCAAAGGCATTTGAAAATGGCGAAATATGATGACTCACCTCTTCATTTACATACATTGCAATCAAGGCATAGAACTTCTTGTTCTTGTTTTCCCAAATGGCAAGCTCCTTGTCTAAAGTTGACTTTTCAGGTGCATTGTCTCCTTCTCCTTCACAACTTCCTTTCCAAAGCTCATTAAAAATGAGGATGTGGTTTATCTTCTGGGACCACTCATGGTAGTTCTCTTTGCCAGTGAGCACTAATCCCACTATGGATATAAGTGAATGCATCATCAAAAAAAAGGCTATGTGTTTTTGATTTCCAAAATAATTGCAACTTTAATTTTCCTTCTTACAAAATTGATTTAAGAACCTCACTTCCAACTTCACTCTTCACTAAACAAAATCAATAGTTTCATGTGAACATATAAACACCACTCATCAACTATAATATATAATATAATGTATGTCATGGCAACGCCATCATATACCATACATATATTCACGCTTCATAAAGGAATTCAATGTACATATTCCCATCATAATGTTTAAATAATGGCTTCAACATATAATAAATAGTATGTGCTCCCTTTAATCTATATCTCTTCCACGAATGATAAAATGAATTCAACTTTTCAAAGTCTTCAACATGTGATAAAAAATAATTCAACACTGAGACACCTATGGAGATCACACCAACACATCTGTAAAAAACAACACGACATACCACACATTTCAAGAGAGAGTTATAGCATATTATCTTCAAACACAACATCCACAGTTTTCACAAATTGTTCAATGCAACAAATTCGTGCATTAATGATATTTGGTCTTCAAAAAATGTAGCATTCAATCAAACACACTCCAATTCAATGAAGTTCGACACTGAAGTTGGATTTTCAAAACTTTGACTACTTGACTCAATGTATAACCAATATATACCAGTTCACTGCTATAAAAATTAATGATACCTCAACAACACATATGCCACACACAAATATCAGTGTTTGAACGCAGAGACCGTGTTCAACAACAGTGCCAATAGCCACAGTTTCACGGTCATACAACCATAAATGAATGCACAACATGATACCGACAGAAGGTTCAACGCAACTCGTGATTTGCAGAGGTTTGCACCATAAAAACACGCAACATTAAAATAGTCCAGCGCCATTACACGCTCTCCAAACATAACATAACATTAACAATTTTGAAAGGACTAGAAGCACTAAAGTTGTAGAGAATATGGTAAATAATAAAGGGACATAATATGGCAGAGGAAATAGGAGTTACAAGGGAAGAAATGAGGATTTTGCTCTGATACCATGTTAGACCAGGAGTAACTCCATGAATAACTTGTTTCCTTTGCATTAAGAGATAATATGAATATATACAAGGAGAGGGAGACTATTCGGTTTCATCTCCCAATGTCTCTTTGTCTTCCAACTTATTTTATTTTTTGCTATTTACAATATGTACACGGATTTCCTAATCCCAAAGATTAGGTGTCAACAATAATAAACACAAAGGATAAAATTTAGTTCCTATTATTATGTAGAATAGAAACATTTACAAGGGATTACAAAGGGCTCGCTATCCAAGCTCTCTTTGTAGCTCTTTCTCGTCTCTATGTATTTTTTCTCGAGAGGTCTTCTTTATACCAGATAATCAAATATATAAAAGTATCTTAACAAAACTAACAAATGAGACATTTGTCCATCAACTCTAAAATCACCTAACCATTGAATTTTGTAGCTATGGTCAGTGTTCATAATTGATATTTTAGCCCTCGAATTATATAAGACATGTTCTTCATGTTTGTTTCAAAAAAAAAAAAAAAAAAATTAAATTTTGGATCCAAAAGGATAAAGTCGGCCTTCGCTGTGTCAAGTCGACTCATCCTAAAGGGATACACCCATTTGACCCTTTCAACATCTATAAATTAGCATTCATTCTCTCAAATTTTTGGCATCCATTTTCAGATCAACTTAGGCTTACTTTAGATCACAAGAAGGATGAAGTTTTGAGGCATTATCTGAGGAAAATACAAGGAATTTTTTTTAGGTTAAATGGAAGGACAAAATCTAGGGAAGACCAAAATTTTGAAGGCACGGGAAGGCCGAATCACTGAGGCTATTAAGGGTAGTTTGACCAAGCATGACCAGGGCTATGTTACTAGTAAGTTTGAATTTATGTTTGGCTTGAAGAATTAGATGTATCTCTGTTGAACTTAATAATTTCTCTAAGAAAAAGGTTGTTGGGTTTTCCCCTATGTGGGTTTTCCCAGTGTAGAATTCTTGTGTCCCTTGATTGGTTGTCTCTTTATGATCCTATTGTCATTTATTGTTTCTATTGTTGATATTCTATGTAATTTCTTTATGATGAATGTGAATACTAGAAATATTAACTTAAGAAATCATAGTAAGTAATTATCAACTAAAATATCTATGAAAAATCAACATGGTATTAGAGTGAGGCTGAAAAGAAACCAAAGTGACTTTAATGAAGAAAAAGTACTTGAGTTTATACATTGAAGAGAAGATGTGAAGCACGAGTTTCCTATTTGTATGTGGTTGAAAGGCCTTAGGTCTGTTATTTGTTTTATTTTTTGCGGTAGAGAAGAAACCCTAGAAAATCTGAGACCTTGTTATATCTGCTAGACTGAAGTTCATGACATGGCACCAAATTTTATGAGAAATTTGAATTTTGTAGCGAAGATTTTGTTGTTCATTGTAGGATGGCCAAAGCCTTAAGTTTTAAACCTTAGTCAAAGCCTCAGAAGGTTGAAAATCCTTAGTATGACAATACAAAGGTCGAAGTGATGCGATATTAGCTCAAGGATGGTTGCAGAAGGTCAAAAGATGTCAGGGTCAATGTCTAAGTGAGTTATAGGATGATTACACAAGGCCAAAATGTCTCAGGAGCTAGGCATATAGGACACAAACCTAGGAAATCCTGAGATGCCTCAAATTTATGGAAATTTTGAACCATGATGATGATCAAAGATTTCAAATAATAGTCACCATTGTTTAAAAGAGCTGAAGCTTGGAATATTGGATTTATACATTGACGTCTCATGATGTGAATTCGTGCTCAAAGGATGAGTTTATCCCTGTTACATAATAATTAGAGGGGCATTCTCAAAGAAGTTGAGAACCTATGTTCTATGATAAAAAAGAAGCCTAATCTTATGAAGGCTAGCCAAAATATTATCTCATGAAGAAACCACAATATAAGACAAGGATAAAAGGAAGAAGGCTGAAGCCCTAAGTTATGAAAGGTCTATGTCCATTTGTTAAAGATCTGAAGTACCTCAGTGCCATAGCATATAGAAATACTAAAGAAATCCTTGCTTCATTCTAAGAGGTATTCCTATTATTCCAAACTCTGATCAAAAGACAATAAATTCAATATGCAATCACAATCCAAGTGCACTACATATAGGGGTGCTTGGATGCTCTTGATGGAATATACTCTTTGCACATTAATGAAATGAAGAGCAAGATAATTGTCCTTCCATT
This sequence comes from Pinus tabuliformis, assembly GCA_031772625.1. NCBI lineage: Eukaryota > Viridiplantae > Streptophyta > Pinopsida > Pinales > Pinaceae > Pinus > Pinus tabuliformis. Next base: position 648,437,384 of record CM062820.1, read on the forward strand.
GATAGAGCAAGTTCAAGTATTGTGACATGACCATTGAAGAGACAATTACCTTATAAATAGACTCCTTACAGATGTGAAAGCATGCAAACTTGATAGCACATTATTTTCCACTCATGGTTTTGGATACACAATTATGTTACATATGGATTTGAAAAATTGTCCCATCTACACAAAGAAAATTTGCATGTGACAAGATTTGATGTCCTAAATAAGCATGCTACATATTTTATCTAGGAAGAAGTTACGAACCAATATGGTTATTTTAAGTTTCTAGAACCATGGCTAACTCATAGTTAGATGAAATAAGAGACAGTTTATTTGCTTATGTATCCATGAGATCTAAGGTACGGATGGTTCCAAAGTAAGAATGTTCTTGAATGCAATTTTATATAGCTAACATTGATATATTGATTTTTGAAGGTATTCAGAAAACTTTTATGACCAAATTGTAGTTATGCAAATGTTGCCACAACATGTTGAATGGAGTTTGATGTATGAGTAAAATAATATACTACTGTATCTTGATTGATAGTCAATTTATTGAGCACGTAGGTGTGTTGCAATAATAGGGTAAATTTGTTTTCAATTTTGTATTACATAATGGTCTAAGATAGTCTGTTGTCATTGTTGCTAAGGATTGAAAGCCTCATAATATGTATGGTGAGAAAAATTGTTTTAAGAATTTTGAGAGTATATTCCAGTAGTGTTTTGGCATCATTTTGAACTAGGGTTTGATTCATTTGGAGAGAAAATTTCTTAGACTATTTCTCAACCTAGGCCAAGTGTATTTCATACACTGAGATTGTGTGGCATCCTAAAGTATGATATGATGCATAAAAGGTTTTGTAAAAACCTGTGTAGTTATATCTCTTTTAGTTATAATGTAAGAAGCAAGGTGTTGTGTTTCTCTCTTTATAAAGGCTCTTGAGTGCCTTAGATTATAGCTTCATTTGTTTAGATATGTTAATAATGTTAGGGTGTCATTTCTTGACCCTGCTATTACTGAACTTGAAATATGAGCATGAAAATTGATCTAGGATTAGAGGGAGTTGAGAAAACAATCTTGTGCTAAGAACCCTTCTTTGGATATTTGATAGTCTTGGGGTTTGTAAACCATGGACAAATATTAAAGGATATGTTTCCACTGAAAGAAGAAAACCTAGTTCGTGACATCATGTTGATGATGAGGATGATATTGATGATAAATTTGCAAAATGGATGAAAGAAGGTTGAGGTCAAGAGGGAGATGACATTTCCTTGTAATTCTCAAAAGATAAGTAACATATATCTATCTTCCTTAATTATTGTTGTTATTGTTTTATTATTAGCCTCTTGTCGTTATATGCTTACTTGGTTATAATTTTTCTTCCTTTACGTCCTAGTGAGGATTGCAGGTACATAGAGAATGTTGCCAAGGCTCTGGCAATAGATGGAAGTAGTGGAAGAACAAAGAAAAGCTTGTGACAATAGGACTCTCCCAAAATCAATGATTTGTGTTGATAGATATTGTACTAAATTATATTTGAGCTCAGAGGGAGTAGGAAAATTAGCAAGTTTGGAGTATACCTTGATTGTGCAAAACATAAGTCAATGGCGACTTTCAAATGGATCTACAAAATCGAAATTTCCAGGTACACTTCTAATTGATTTATTATTGCTTCCATTATGGAATTACATTAGATGGATGTAAAGGTTGTTTTTCACAATGAAGAAATTGAGGAAGAAGTTTACATGAACCACCTCAAGGATTTGAGGGACACGAAGGAGTCTCTTGCTTGCAAAAGGTCATACCTCAGACTTGGATTGATGGATCAAGGTTGATCCTACAATCTTTGTTTTTTACAAAAGCAAAAGGACTCATATGTCAAAAGAAGCAACATTAGCAGAAATATTTCCTTCCATAATAGAGGGATCAGTCAGGGCTTCCTCATGAAACCTTATTCTATATTTAGAGGGAGTTGACGGATTACCTCCTTGAAGCATAATACTGAGATCCCTCATAGATTTTTGGGATGATGGACTTCTAGGATAGAAAAATAATATATAACAATAACTATAAAGCTACACTGATAGATGGACCAACCAAGATTGCCATAGCAGGATCTGTTTCAGAAAGAGAACTCAGTTAGGGTAACCAAAAAGTAGCCATGGTGATGGATCCAGTAAAGGAAGTCGATTAGTTTATGGTTGAGCCAAGGCATGTGGCTCAACATATGTTTAAGTACCAACATGGTACAATTTGTGATGGTACAATTAGTTATGGTTTGAGATATGTGTCAAATAATGAAGTACAATTACTTGGATTCACAAATTCAGATTGGGCAGAGAGTGCAGAAGGAAAAAAGAGTTCATCAAGATATCACTTCAGTTTGGACTTCATTGTGATTTTTGGATGAGTAGGAAGCAAAGATCTATTGCACTTAGTATTGTAGTCGACTATATTGTAGCTTGGTTTGCAAGTTGTGAAGCAATATGGATTTAGAAACTACTTGTAGGATTGTTTGATCAAGTGTAAGTGATGGTCATGGTGACATGTCAAAGCAAAGTGATATCTAGTACCAAAACATGGTACAAAATGGAGCAATATGGTTCTAGTACTATTCTACAGTCAAGAAAATTGTTGACAAAGTCTTTATCCCAAAATGAAGTCTGTATACTTCGAGGAAAAGTTTAGATTTATTGAGCATGTATCTCTCAGCAAGAGGGAGTGATGAAATTGCAACATCAAGGATAATCATTCTCTCTAGGTCATATTGACCAGGTGAATGGTCTGGAGTGTTGATGTGATAGCACCAGGGATAAACATTCTCCCCATGTGAAGTACGCTGACTAGAATTGGGGAGAATGGTCTCGAAGAGGATAGTCATTCTTCATGTGTCAAGTATGTTGATCGAAATTAGGAAGAATGATCCTAGAGGTCTAGAATCACTCAATTGAGTGGGTGCCTTTCAGCATCAGTCTCAAACTCTCTAGATAGGTTGAGTGAGCACATTTAGCATCAGGCCTAGAATTACTCATGAAGAGTGAGGCCTTTGGAGATTCACCATGAGTCAAAGATATTGACCAAGATGATGGTGAACCAAGACTAGTCTATATACCATGTGTTAGAGGGACCACAATTATGGTGACTAGTTGATGCTAATGATGTACCATGTGTCAGGAGTGCTGACCAAGATTATGGTGCACCATAGGTCATAGGTACCAACTGAAATTATGGTAACTAGTTGATGTTGTTGATTTACCATGAGTCAGAGTTGTTGACTAGGTAGTTAAATGATGTTGATGTTGATGATGAATTGTTATAACCTTTTCTTAGATAAATTTTTCAATAAGAGAACATCTGATAGTCATTATGAATACCTCCCTAGCTAAGAGGGAGTGTTGAATTTTGTAGCTATGGTTGGTCTTCATAATTAATATTTTAGCCCTTGAATTATATAAGACATGTTCTTCATGTCAGTTTTAAAGAAAGAAATATTAATTTTTGAAATTTTAATTTTGGATCCAAAAGGATCAAGTCGAACCTCCCAATGTCATGTCGTCCCAGCTTGAAGGGATACAGCCATTCAACCTTTTTAACATCTATATTTTGGCATTAATTCTCTCAAATTTTTGGCATCCATTTTTGGATCATCTCAGGCTTATTTTGGATCATAAGAAGGGAAAACGTTCTGAGGCATTATCTGAGGAAAATACAAGGACTAAATCTAAGGTTAAATGGAAGGACAAAATCTAAGGAAGACCGAAATTTTTGAGGCACAAGATGACTGAGATGTTGAGACTATAAAGGGAAGTTTGACCATGTGTGATTAGGGCTATGTTACTATTCAATTTGACTTTATTTTTCACTTGAAGAATTAGATCTATCTTTGTTGAACTTAATAATTTATATAAGAAAAAGTTTGTTGGGTTTTCCCCTAGGTGGGTTTACCCAAGGTAAAATTCCTATGTCTCTTGATTGGTCGTCTGTTTATGATCCTTCTGTCATTTATTATTTCTATTGTTGATATCTTATGTGTAATTATTTTATGATGAATGCAAACATAAGAAATCTTAACTTAAGAAATCATTAGAAGTAATTGTCAACTAGAAGATCTATGAAAAATCAACACTAACATCTCAAATCAGAACTTGGCATTCTTACAAAGGCCCATTTGGCCATAAAGCACCAACTTATCAAAACAACTACCATCTCACTACAATAAACTAACAACCCAACAATCCCAGATTCCTCTAGAATTAGGACACATGGTTTTACATCAGGATCCTAACTATTCCTAATTTATACACATTATGGAATTTCCTTTCCATTTTGGAATTATATGACCCCCCTTGGGGTCAAGATAATATTTGAATAGAATAAGGGTTGATGCTCCTACATTATATTCCCTAGGCGGAAAAAAAGTATGACCTTCTGGTCATATGTTTTTAAATTGTCACAACCCTCCTGGATCCAAAATGTTGTATTGTTTCTATCCCTAGTTTTATCCCCATTGTAGTCTCGATGTGTCTCTCAGCTTTCCTAGATCCGATACTACATGCTGCTAATGGCCTTGAACTTGTCTTAATTGTACTATTGCTTCTCCAGAGTCCCACACCTTACATTGTTGTGTTCTTCTCACTTAATATTGTAACCTCTTGTAGTCAAACCTATTTTGCAAGAGACTATTTCTTCACTGTGCCATTGCACCAACAATCTTCCTCATACTCTTTTTTCAAAAAATCCACAATGGTTTTGTACCATTTTTTGTTATGCTTCTTGAGTTCCACTTCCTTGAACTGTATCTTCATCCTCAACAAACACCATGCTTTCCCAAAGACAAGGCTATACTCTTCCTATCTAGATACTAGTCACAGTATCCCTCAACCAGCTCAATATTTCTTGTCTATCCTTCCCTTTAACAAGCCGAATTCAGTCCCTCTCTTCTTAGGGATATTTTGGATGCTTGTACCTTTCTTATTCCTTTGGGACAATTATTAAGTGTCGTCCATCATCTATTGGGATCCCCTCTCTTAGTCTCCTTGGAGAAAATTTTCCTAGTCCTCGTCCTTTTAGATGATCTTCCCAACCTTGGGTCCTACAAAATATGCATCCACATGAAATTTATTAGTTTTAAAAACATGAGGCCTTCTAGAATCTTCTGCTATCCTCTTCAAAAATTCCTCCTTTTGGTTTCTTTTATGAGACAGGGTTGTCTCATCCTCTCCCATGACATATTTCAACTTTTTCTTATGTCTATGCCTTGGAAAGGTATCTCTTTATTCTCCTCATCCCTTGTGACAGTTGTAGATGACTCTCATTCTTGGTCATTCTCGTTACGTGCAACCATACACAAAATATCATTTTTGAAATGATAAGGCTCCCTAACCTCTATCTACTCATATAAAATTCCCACACAGTTCATGAGCCTCTCAATAGGTCTCTTTGCAGTAACTTCATATCCATTTTCTCCAAGCTCTAATTTTGCACATTGAACTCACATCATGTGATTTACTAATGTCTCCTCCCAAGGATTTTAATTCCATTAGTAAATGTGTGATTTCATCGCACTCCATGAGTTGTTCATTTTCACTATCCTTTCAAGTTAACAGCTCTGTATTGTTGATTCTCTTTCCTGTGGGTTTGCTTTTCCATTGGGAGGTCTTCCTTGTAAGTTCATGATCTAGTGTAGTCTTTGTGATTGGTGTGCAATCTTCAACCTTTTGGGATGAGTCCTTATTCCCAACTTCTAGTTCATCTCATAGGGGATGAAACTCCTCTTTGGCTCTATGGTTTTAGCGTTTGTGTTTGCCTCCCTTAGACAAGACTATATCCTCTACTTGTCTGTAGTCTTGCTAATTTACTTCCTCCACTCTAGCATATTATTTCTCCATATTGATGACAACTTCAAATGTTTACACATCACCTACAAAACCTACATTCACACACAACTCATTTACTTCCAAACCACAAGGTTCTTCTATATCACTTGATGCTTCCTTGACCAATTCTTCTTGTTGGTCTTACATGAGACTTCCCCTTTGTGTCTCATCTACATCATCCTCCTTTCTGAGGACTGATCCTTTCTCTAGTTCACAATGGTAAACTCTCTCCTCAAACTCAACTACTCTAAGCTCTTATTCCTCCAACCTGGCTCTTATGAAAGACCTCATATTCTTCCCTAACTCTCTAGATTTAGGGGGTTTCCTCTTAAAACTCTTTTGTTTGATAGGAAAATTGACCTTATTCCTTAGGTCCCATCTCCATCTTTGGTTTTCTCTTTCTAGCAACATTTTCACCACACTGAGTCTCTCCTCGAGCTTAACTATATCTCTATCAATTTCTTCTTGACTCATGCCATTTTCCTTGGCATTCTTCTCCTTTATGCTTTGGCTTCCTTTTGAACCCTAATTATGGCCATCAGTAGTCCTCTTCTTCCCTCCCTTCCTATGAGCTTCCACTCACCTACTATGACTTACAGTCAAGCCCCATAACAAGTCTCCTCCATTGCTTGTTACCTAATACCTCACTCGCTTATACTTAGCGTGGGCTATTGGTATTTCTTTGGTTCCCTCCTCTAGAACCTCTTGAGCACTCCTTGCTCTTCTTTGGCTTTTGCACTCTTTCTCACCTCTCCCATTCTCTGCTTTGGAGGACTTCCAACCTTAACTGAAACACTTCTCTAATTTTGTAGCCTCCCTGTTACAAGGGTTCTTGCCACAACCTTAAGAACACTACTGGTTCTCTGTTATAACTCTCTTGGCTATAGTCAATGACATCATTATTGCTGCTATATTTACATTAGTTATCTTCTTGCCCTTTTTTAAAAAAAATTCAAAAACCAATTACCTATTGGTTTCTCCACTTACGAGATCTCACTATCTTAATTTTTCCCAACTTTGCACTTAGTTTTTCCCAACTTTACACTTGGTTGGTTACTTCATCACTTCTATGTTGTTCTTAGTCTTCCCCTCTATTGAAATTCCTCCTTGCTTTCTTGCTCAACCTTTTTCTGTTGCAACTTTGTTGTTCCTCCGTCACTAGCTATTCTCGACCTTCTCTGATTGTGCAATTCCTTCCATGCAAATATTTGTCATATTTTTTAATCACTAAAAAGTGTCACTCTTGCTCTAATGCCACTTAACACAGCCCTTCGGCTACTCTCGATGTTTCCCCTTTCAGCGTAGCCAATCTCAATTCATTGACAACTCGCGCAAGGCTATTCCCATTATCTTGGAAATTATATCTCCTTTTTGTAATCACCCATAGGCTTGAAAACACCAATCAATTACTTCTAATGGATCGTGTTGGAGCCCTGACATGAGATACTCATCGTGGACTCGACTGAAGTCCAGGCTGATTTGGCCCTGATCGTGTCTAGTTTTCCTCCAATCCTATCGTGTCCAGATTTACTCAGACTTCACTCACTATGCGGTTTCATTCTAAAAACACAAAAGACATTTGACCTCTTTCGGTAGTAGACATCACGTCATCTCTCGAACTCGTCCCTGCAACTTCGAACCCAATTCTTCACACAGTCATATAGGCCTCTCTCAGGAACATACCAACATTCTGTTGGCATTATGATGCATGTGTTGTACTTGATGGCAAACAACTCATAGAAGATCAACTCACTTATATATATCTAGATGAATCTACGGAAGAGATATCAGATGACAATTCTCAGTATGACAAGTCCAAAGGGGGAGATTGTTGGCATTATGAGACAAGTGTTGTCCTTGATGGCAAATCACACAAATGATAAATTATAGTGCAGCAAATTTATTTGATAAATTATAGTGCAACAAAGTTTCCTTCATGTAGAGAAAAGTTCACACACTTTTATGCAGAGAAAAGTTTATTCCATGCAGAGAAAAGTTCACGCACTTTTATGCAGAGAAAATTTTATTCCATGTAGAGAAAAGTTCACGCACTTTTATGCAGAGAAAAGTTTATTTCATGTAGAGAAAAGTTCACGCACTTTTATGTAGAGAAGAGTTTATTTCATGTAGAGAAATGTTCACGCACTTTTATGCAGAGAAGAGTTTATTTCATGTAGAGAAAATTTCACGCACTTTTATGCAGAGAAAATTTTATTTCATGTAGAGAAAAGTTCATGCACTTTTATGCAGAGAAAAGTTTATTTCATGGAGAGAAAAGTTCACGCACTTTTATGCAGAGAAAAGTTTATTTCATGTAGAGAAAAATTTCACGCACTTTCATGGTTGGCTCATGGTATTAGTCCGACAGTTTTTGATCCTATGGTTTTGGTCCGTGGTATTGCATCCAAAAGTGTTGATCTCACGCACTTTCATGGTTGGTTCATGGTATTAGTCCGATAGTTTTTGATCCTATGGTTTTGGCTCGTGGTATTGCATCCAAAAGTGTTGATCTCACGCACTTTCATGGTTGGTTCATGGTATTAGTCCAACAGTTTTTTTGATCCTATGGTTTTGGACCGTGGTATTGAGAAAGGACTAAGGCTATAAAAGAGGAAGGAGATCATTTGGCAAAGCATCATCTGAATTATTGAATATCTAGATCTGGAATACTATGATTGGGTTATGGTGCAGATCTGGATCTGAGCTAAAGAGGGATCTCACCGGTTGATGGAGAACAAGATCTAAGGATAGATCGGGATCAAATGGTTTGAAATGAACTATCTCTATATAGTTGATTATGCTTATTCTAGATCTGTATACTGACGCTTGTAATGATCTGAACTAGGTATAACTTAAGTTTGAAATCGTTGCAAGTCATGATTGAATATTTATAGATCTGTACGCAGGTTGGCTTTTGTGAAAGCACGTACGTACGCAGGTTTGGTTCATTGTAGTAGCATATACCATTTGAGCTATGATGTTTAAAGTTACAGGTGGTTCAGCTTGTTGATGTGTTCTGATGACTGTTTAATGGTGTCAGTATTCTACATATTCAGTTTGATTGATCGTGTTGATGGATGAGATCTAGTAATGGATCTAATGGACTAGATCGGGTTGCTAACACTCATATTATCCTTGTATATGTATTGATCTGGTGATTGGGTGATTCAGAAGATTGATTGATTATGTGCTTCAATGATATTTATGGGTCCAGTATGAAAATTGGATGAAACGTGGCCTTTTAGATTATGTGTTGTGCTTCAGGTGTATCCAGTTGGAAAATATATGAAACGTGGTACCCGGAGGAGAGAAGATTGTAGGCCGGCACCAACGTACTAGTATCTTAGCTAGTACAAGAGCTACGGGGGTGGTAGCTCCCTTCTAGTAGCAGTTGAAAACTTTGGAGCATTGTAGCAGGTAGCAGCCTGCGTACTAGTAAATGGATCGGCTAGTACAAGAACTATGGGGGTTGTAGCTCTCTGCAGGTAGAAGCTTGCGTACTGGTATAAGACTGCACCAGTACAGAAATATTGTAAAAGAATTTTCTTATTAAGAAGAAGATTGAGATGACTTGCAGCAGGTGGTTTTCTCCCACATTGGGTTTCCACCTTATATCATGGTGTTCATGTGTGTGGCTTATGTGTGATGATTTGTTCTATTTTATTGCACTGTTTACTGTTAATATGGTTGATAATGTTCTAATGCACTCATTAAGGATCAACTAACTGAATCATAAGAAGTTGTGGAAGTAGCATATATGAACCTGAATATGGAAATGAAAAGTTTTATTGATGTGATAATACTGATCCCCACCCCCCCCCCCCCCCCTCTCAGTATTATTTCCAACACATTCATACTTAGATAGCTAGATCATCAGATTTACTCAGATTTCTCCTGGAGGTCGGAACAGCATTAGTAAAAAAACATAGAGGATAAAATTCTTGTATTATATCGGAACATAAACATTTACTGGGGATTACAAA